>WAAG01034936.1:3542-28163 GCA_013390105.1 Tichodroma muraria | reverse complement strand
AAAGGGGGGGGGGAGGGGGGGAAAAGGGAGGCCAACAAAGGAGAGAGAGGAATAAATGCTGCTCTCCCACCGGCGTCGGCACAGGATGCTGCCAGAGCTGCTATTCCCTGCTCACATGGGTGTAGCAGCACCAGGAATGTGGCGTTTGATCCAAAATGCTGTTTCATCTGTAAAAATAAGTCAGGGGGAGATTTTTCTCCTGGGTACACATCAGCTCCAGGGAATCACCCGTGTTACCGAGTGCCCCCTGTGCCCCAGAGGGGACAGCACCCCCAGGTCGGCTTTCACTCACCTCCCCACATCTCCTCGCTGATCCCAGCACAATGGGATGGAGGGAGCGGCCTGTCCCAGAGTGGGAAGTGAGGCAGAGACCATCTCTGCAGCTCTGTATGATCTTCAAGGCCCCTTCCATCCCAGCTCATTGGAGAACCTTGAGCAGAGGGAGGAAGGGGCTGGGGCAAAGGGACTGGGAAGCAGCAGCTGTGGCAGACAGTGGCAATGCAAAATTCCACCATGTTTCTCTGAGGAATGGCCATCATTTCCATCAGGAAACTACTACTGGGTTTTGCTGGACCTGAGGTCTCCATCCTTTCCTCCAACACAAGGGATTCGTGACCTGCCCACAGTGATAAACGAGAAGATGCTGCTCCCCTCTGGGCTCCCATGGGCTGCTCCCAGCATCCTGCTGAGGTCCTTCCTTCACCACCACAGCAGGGCTGGGAGAGCTCTGCAACCTCCTGCTGCTCAAAATCCACTCTCCCGTCCTGGAACACCTCATCTCCTCCCTTTCTCTGTAAATACTTCTGTGGAAGGTCTCCGTCCATTCCTTGTCTTGAAAGCAAAATGAGAAAGGAACTCTCATTTCCTTTATTTCCCAAGAAGGTGTAGTTCCTCAGAAGCTGAATTTCCTACTCCAAAGTGAGTGGTCCATCTCCCTCCTCTGGTAGCACATCTCTTGCCCCACTCCTGGACCATCTGTGACCCTCCCTGTGAGATCAGCATCTCCTGGGGCTTCACACCACCACCAAACTAATACCTCTACCCCCCTGTCTGACACCCCCTTGCCCTGCGAAGCTCCCCGGGTCCCATTCCAACCTCCCACAGCCCAAAATCCAACAGGAATGTGCAGAGGACAAGCACCAGGCAGGTGTGGAGTGGCTCCCAGTGAGCAGCTGCAACCTCCACCACAACCCTAATTGGATTCACAACGTGGAGAGGTCAGCGAGAAGAATCAAAGCCATGGAAAGAAAGACACTGTATTCTTGCTTCCCAGACAGAGAGGGAGGAGAGGGAGAAGCCCCAAAAGCAGTAATCCAACAATGCCACCGAGCCCCGGCCGGCTGGGAGCATTCAAATTGTCAACAAGCCTGTAGAAAAGGCAGACAAATTCCTGTTTTGTACTTGGGAAGGAGCCAGGTGATGTAATCATCTTCGAGGATGATGGTGGAATTACTTTCCATTCCAGCAGTAACTCAAGATGTTAAATAGCAGCCACTAAAGTTAAACATTGCTAAATCAGCCTGTCAGGGCAGCACCTACCTAAGGGGGTGTAGGGAGAGGGCTGATGGGCTGGGGCACACTCAGCACTCACTCTTCACACACCATGAGGCAACAGGGTGTTTCAGAGAGGGAGGAAAAAGCAATTTGCTAAATGAGGCAGTTGTGGCTATTTTAGGATTGCAACGTCAGTACCAGTCAAATAAGGCTGTGGCAGCTCCAGGACTGGGTCAGCAAGGCATTAAAGGAAGGTAGGAACAGTAGTGCCAACCAATGTTCATCTAGGGAAAACAGATTAAGGCAAATTACCCTTGTACGGGTTTTTGATGCNAACAGCATTAAAGTCACACCCCCAAACCTCTGCAGGGCCTTTCCCTGGCTAACACACGGGATATTTTGATTCTGAAATCAGTGGCTCCACCGACACCATGGGACATCCTCGATGAATTAAAACTTGGCAGGAAGACACGGCGCGGCCGGAGATCTGAGCGGGGCTGTTTCTGCTGCAGCCAACAAATGTGGTTCGTGCCTCTGGGCTGTTTAACATTTTTATCAATGACCCAGGAGAAAGCCCAAAGTGTTCCCAATAAAGTTAGCTGTTGACATGGAAGCTGTGGTGTGGTAAATACTGAGAATGATGTGTTCCCGATACAGCAATCCCGAAGCCCTGGGGAGCTGGGCAAGGAATGAGCATTTCCAAGCAAGGAATGTGCATTTCAGTACAAATGTGTTAAATCACACCTACAGGGAAAAGCATGCAGTCTCAGTTCTCCCAGTGCCACAAGGAAGGACAAGGATCCTTCGAAGGCACCCAGAGAAACGGCACTGCCAAAATGGCTAAACAAAGGGGGGATGTAGGCAGAGGGAATCTCAGCATCCCCTCTGGCATGCAGCTGATCGCCACGAGCAGCCTGTATGTGGGGAACTGGATCTGCCAAGGGAAAGGCTAAAGCAGTGCCAAGGGCTGGGAAGAGCCAAAAAAGTTGCTGAAAACCTTACCAGAGGACCAGAGGCCAAAGATTACCCTTAAACAGGCACACAGAGCACATGTGTGGCGATGGATGAAGCTCTCTGAGGTGGGAGCACCAGGCACAGTGGAGTAGGAAGGCAGGGACAACCTCTGGAAGCATTTAACAGGCAGTTCTCTGTCTCTGGAAACATTTCCAGAACAATTGGCTGTATCTGCTCCAGTTCAACCAGGAATGCTTCCTGGAAGAACTCGATTACCCCTAGAGCCTTACAATTTATTGGCTGGGTCCAGCACTATCAGAGGAGGCCCAGGCCCCAAACAGGCACAGAGCCATAAATAGCCTCTTATCATGAAAACATCATGTCCTCGTAGGCTGTGACTGTGAGACAGCTCGGACAGGCCCTGCTCTGGCACATCAGGAAGCTGCTCTCAGCCCTCAGCACATCCTTGGCCCCCTCCAAATCCCAAGTACAGCTTGGATGCTTCCCACCCTCTGTGCTGGAGGGATGGCTCGGGGTCCTTGTCACATGTGCTTGTCACGCCTGGGCCCACATCCCCCTCCCCCAGTGGGGTGGTGCCAGGTCTGCTGTGCTGGACATCAAAATCATGGCAGGGAAGGGGACCCTGCTGAGCCCTGGGGCTCCCCTCAGGGGAGGCCCAGCTCCACCTCGAGCTGCAAAATCAGGGAATCCCAGAATGGTTTGGGTTGAAGGGACCTTAAAGGTCATCCAGTCCCACCCCCTGCCATGGCCTGGGACATCTTCCACTATCCCAGGTTGCTCCAAGCCCTGTCCAGCCTGGCCTTGGACACTTCCACGGATGGGGCACCCACAGCTTCCCTGGGCAACGTGAGCCAAGGTCTCACCAGCCTCACAGCCAGGAATTCCTTCTGATTATCTCATCTATCCCTGCCCTCTGTCCATTTGAAGCCATTCCCCCTTGTGCTGTCCCTCCATCCCTTGTCCCAAGTCCTTCTCCAGCTCTTCTGGAGCCCCTTTAGGCTCTGGAAAGGGTTTGAGGTCTCCTCAGAGCCTTCTCTTCTCCGGGTGAACATCCCCAGCTCTCCCAGCCTCGCTGCAGAGCAGAGGGCTCTAGTCCTCAGAACATCTCTGTGGCCTCCTCTGGACTCACTCCAGCAGCTCCACGTCCCTCTGATGTTGGAGACCCCAGAGCAGCATTGCAGGAGGGTCTCACAAAAGGGGAGTAGAGGGGCAGAGACCAGAGAAGAGAGCCAAGAAGAAGACAGCTGCTAGCCTGAATCTGACCTGGTTTCTCCTCTTCCCATCAGGTCACCAGCTCCTCTCCTCCTCAGAAAGGCCTGTGACCCCAAGGGATGACACCAGATGTCTCTGACAGCCAGAGAGTGTCACCACCAGCTTCTGCAAGGCAAAACCATCCCTTGTCACCGCAGCAAGACCAGGACTCCCAGTGCTTGGTGCTGCACGAGCACAAAAAAGAGAATGCAGGGAGCAGAGATATCCTGCTGTGATGGAGAGGAGCTGCAGAAGGCACGAAGGGCCGAACTGCTGGGAGCAGCAGCCATTAGCTGCTGTCCCTGAGCAGGCCCGGGCCGTGCAGGCAGCACCCACCCGCTGTCCAGCCTGCCCGGCAAGCACAATGGCTCTGCCTCCACCGTGGCTGAGCAGAGCCAATGGATACGGGAGGCAGAGGGAGAAATGTGCTTAATGTGCTGCATGGGAGGGACGGGGAGGGGAGGGAAGGGGGGAGGCGCAGACAAAGAACAGGGAGATGGAGAGAAAAGACGCAGGCAGGGAGCAGAAGGTGAAGCGGGGAGGACGGGGCTGCGTGTGTGGAGCCCCTTGTCAGCAAGGGGAGCGAGCAGAGAGGAGCGGGCAGCCAGCCCCTCGCAGGGCCCTGTGGGAGAAGCAAGCCAGGCCCAGCGAAATGAAAATCTCTTAACCACACAGAATTGTTAACTGCCCCCAAATCCTTTTGTGCTGGGGCTGCGAGCTTAGAAGAGCTTAAGCTGTTAGATGCATGAACTTCCTCCATAAATATCCCTTGTGCACACTGCCGCGAGCAGGCTGGCACGCTATTAGCCAGAAGAAAAACCCAGCGGGGAAAATGAGCAACTCCTTCCAGCTGCACAGAGGGGTTGTCCATTCCTTGGGATGCCCTCCTCCACCTGGACCCCTTGGTGGGACAGGTCTGTGGCCCCCCGTGCTCCCTGCCACATCCTGTTTGGGCGCCTGAGTGTGTGAGAGAACTTCGCCCCGAAAGCCAGCTCGGATTTGCTTTTGTTTTGCTTCTGGAAAGGGGCCCAGATTCCCTCCCAGCCCTGGAAACACGAGCAAACCTGCCAGCCACATGTAGGAGTGAGTCCCCCAAGCCAGGCGGCTCCGTCGCTGCCTCTGCAGGGATCAGGGGCAGGACGTGGCGGGAGGAGGGCAGGGATGCAGGGATGCATCCCGCAGGTGCTTCCCGAGCAGAGCTGGGGCGGCCAGCCCCTTCCCAGCCCTTTGTGGGCTCACTGGGAGGGCTGGGAGAGGATGGGGATGCCATGGCTGTCCTGCCACCTCTGTGTATGGCTTCTCCTCCCAGTCTCCACTCCCTTCCTGGGGCCTGCCAGGGAAAAATGGAGGGGGGGTCCCAGTCTGGCACAATCCTGGGGTCCCATCCAGCCCTGATTCCACCCCGCATGAGAAAGGGAAGGGAAAGAAGGAACGGGGAAGGCAAAGAGAAAGGGAAAGAAAAGAAGAGGGAAAGAAGGGAATAGAAAGGGGAAGGAAAAGGGAAGAGGAAGGTGAAGAGGGAGGGGAAGGAGAAACGGAAGTGGAAGNGAAGGGGAAGGGGAAGGGGAAGGGGAGGCAGCGCCGGGGCCAGCTGCCCCGCGGAGACGATGGGCTGCGGCCACGGCGTGATTAATGAGGGCGGGGAGCGCGGGGCCGGCGTGCGCCAGCACCGGCTGCAGAAACAGCTGCCGAGGCACCGGACCTCCCAAAATCCTGCTGCTGCTGCCCAGACAAAGAGGGACCGGCCTCTTCCTCCTTCTCGCCCCCTCCACCTCGGCCCCTGCTCCTGCCTGTTCTGCTCCCCCCCAGCTCTGCGGGGACAGGGCGCTGCAGGAGGGGTCCCGGGAGCCCCGGGCCATGCCAGGGGACCGCCCTTGGGCTGGGCTCGCAGTGGCACCGGGGAGCTGCCCAAGAAACCCCGGCTGCATCAGAGCAAAGCACTGTGCAGGGCTGGGTCTGCTCGGGGGGGGAAAAAAAACAGGCTGAGATGGAAAAGCTGCCATGAATCATTGGGGCTTTCTGGTGTTGCTACGGATGGTTCACTTGGGAGTTGTAAAACCCCCGTCTGCCCTTGGAGGCAGGGATTAGCCGGGCTCGGTTTCCAGCAGTACTGCCTTGCTGTCCCCATCCCCACCCCTGCTAAGGCTGGAAGACACTTGATCTGCCCGAGCTCGGTGGGAAAAGGCGTTCCGTGGCTAAGTGAGGAGTAGCTAAAATCATGCACATTAAATGATCCCCACAGCACACCAGGACCTGAATTTTGGTGCGTGAGCAGCCCAGCCACCAGCAGCAGACATGGAGACCTCTCCAAGGGGACCATACAGCCTGCAGTCCCTACTGAGCACAATCAGATTGTTCATTCCCCTCTTCAGTCTGTCTGTCTTCCACTACCAGCACATTCCCAATGCTTGGTTCTACCTGGCCACCCTTTCATAGCCAGAAGAGAGGGCACACAGCTCCTCCCTTGGCTCTGCAGTGGCCACCGGTGTATCTATAACTGATCTGAGAAACTCTGGCTCTGCTTGGAGTGTGCCAATGCTGTCGGGAACTGCAGAGGGATTTGGATGTTCCGCTAGGACAGGGAGAAAAAAAGCCTGTTTGCCAAACTCTGTGGTTTGCTCCATGCATGGCACAGCTGCAGGTGCCCATCACACAGCTCTGGGGTCCCCACCTCCCTCCCAGCAACCCCAGGAGCTCCTTCCTCAACCTTCCCGAGCCCATGAATGACTGGACAGGAGCAAAGACATCAGCTCAGGGAGGGGGGTGCTGAGCCTCTTGCTGGCCTGGGACCACACTGGCTCCATGGTGCTCAGCTGAGTTCAGCAGGCACTCAGAGAGTCTGCTTTGAACATCTACAGGGGCAGAAGAACATCTACAGAAGCAGAACATTTATAGGGCAGGAAACCTCTGGCTGTTGAGGAGCGCAGGGGCCAGGTAGCTCTGACCAGGCCATGACCATGTCCCACCCTGGGCCGTTTGCACCTCACCAGGAAAACACTGTAGACAACTTGCTCCCTCCCACTGCACCCTTTTGGGACCCTGCATTCCCACTCCCCTCATCCAAGAAGAGATTCAGCCCATGCCAAAGCATGCAGCAAAACCAACAGCGTTAACAGCCCCAGTATTTTGGGAGGCAGCTGCAGATTGGTGACATGCACCACACACATGTGCCTCCAAAACCTGGAGAGCATGGATGGCACCAGCAACAGGTGCCAGCCCTGAACCCAGTGGCTCTGGGGACCCAGAGGTCATGCACGGCCTCTGCAATGGATGGACAAGCCTGCGGCAGGAAGTGAGGGGCTGGGGAAGGAGTCACCACCACACTCTGCCTCCCCTGCCCAAGGAGGTGCCTCCCAGGTGGTTCGTGCAGATCTCAGATGCAAATCCTGAGTGTCCCCTCCAGCAGAGGTGAGCCCGCGGGCCCGCGCCTACCTCTGCAGACGGTCCCGTTCTCCACCGACTCGTAGCCAGCGCGGCACATGCAGCGGCCGATGGGCACCAGCCACTCGCCATCGCCGTTGCAGTACAGCTTGATGGGCACGTCCACCTCCTCGGCGTTGGCAATGCACGTCCCCCTGGCTGCCACCAGCGAGGTGCTCTCTGCTCCCGACAGGGTTTCTTGGAAGACGGCCCCGTTCTGGATCACACGGGGACATTTGCGGTAGAAGACACGGACAGCAATCAGGGACATGCAGCCCCCATAGTCCTGGAAGGCCAGGTAGAAACCGTTCTTGGAGACAGGCCCAAAACTGCGCACCTCAGTGTTAATCTTCATCACCCGTCCACCTAAGTCCACCTGCGAGAAACTCTCGTCAGCAGCAATTGTGTCCACCTTCATCCAAGGATTCTCCATCCAGTTAGGAAAAGTCTTGGTGGCCGAGTCAAAGTCCGACTCGAAATAGTACAGGTTAAAAGTCTCCTTACAGGAGCCTGGGACATTTGGGATGCTACTGCAGTCCCGGACAGAAAATTTCATCTCCACGTGGATGCGGTGTGCTCCTCTCCTCCGGATGTACTTGGTCCGGAGCCAGTTGTTCTGGCTGGATTCAAAGACGTTGCACACTTGGTAGGTGCGGATCGTGTTCATGTTCTCATCGTACCCGCTCACCTCTTCCCACTGCGGGCAGGACACAGACAGTCAAGGGGCTGCACTGAACAGGTGCTCCCCACCCTCCTCACCTCTTCCCACTATGTGCCAAGTAGGTTCTGCCAGCACCAGCTGCCCCTCCCCATCCCACAGGCTGTCCCAGAGTGCCCAGCACCTCGTCCCACCACCCTCCTGCAGGGACCCTGTGCCTGCCTGGGCAGGGTTTGACCCACGCCATGCCCCAGGCAGGCTCCACACTGTGGGGACAAAGGGGCCCCTCGGGGCCACCTCGCTGCCACCAGCACCACGCTCCATGCCTGGATGCAGGGTCAAGCCTCTCTGCTGCTGGTGGGACAGCAAGGCCACTGCTCTGCAGAAATGGTTTTAGGAGGGGCTGTGCCTCTGGCAAAGGAACATGGTGCCTTTAGCACAGTGCCACTATGGTTACAAACACGGCAAGACAGGACCTGCTCCCTCATAAGCCATAAAACCTCCCGTCTGGCTGCAGCCAGTGCCTCTCCCCAGAGGCGGGATGAGACCGTGGCCAATCCCGCTGTGTTCCTAAAAAAGGGAGGTGTTAGGTAAGTCCCACTGGAGCCCTCATCCCTGCCCCTTCAAGGGTCAAATGCTTTGGGGTTCCTCCAGCAGGTGTGCTCAGGTCCCTGCCCCAGCTGTCCTGAATGGGATCTCTGGGATGCAGACATGCCTACAAGCTGTGCCATGACAGCAACATCCTTCCCAGCAAGACAGCTTGGAGCTGACAGATTTCCCCATGGGAAGCTCTGCTCGGCTCACCCCAGCTGACTGACTCTGCCAGCTCTGCGGGAAGCTCCGTAGAGTTACAAAAGAGAATGCCCTGAGCTGGAAGGGACCCACAAGGATCATCAAGTCAACCTCCTGGCCCTGCACAGTCACCCCAACAATCCCCCCCTGTGCTTGAGAGTGGTGTCCAAACACTCCTGGAGCTCTGGCACCCTTGGGGCTGTGACCATTCCCTGGGGAGCCTGGGCAGTGCCTGACCACCCTCTGGGGGAAGAACCTTTTCCTAACATCCAGTCTAAACCCCCTTGACACAGTTCCAGCTGTCCCTTTGGGTCTCCACAGAGCTCAGGGCTGCTGTGACATCTCCTGGCCTTCTCCAGCTCTTTGCCCTTTTCCCAGGCTGTTTCTTCCCAAACCCTCCAGCAGTTGTCGCCTCCACTCTGTGTAGGATGGGGGCGCTTCAGAGTGGGGGATGCAGGGCAGGAGCTGCAGCCTGTAACCGTCACTGCTCCTCTGCAGGAAGCACCAACAGGGAAGGGTCTTTGTGGGAGGAGAACCCTCAGCTCACAGAGCATCTCCCCCTGCCCAGCCCCTGCCAGAGTGCAGAGCATCTCCCTGCAGTCCCATCCCCACCCAGGGCACCTGTGTGATGCTGGCAGCAGGGACCAGAGTCCTGCTGGTGTGTGACACAGTCCCAGCCAGCTGGAACTGCTCCTTATGAATTTGTTCATAAACCTGCTCAAGTGGAAGCCGAGCTGTTTCCCATGGATGTTACACCCCAAGCACAACCCTGCCCTGGATGCAGGATCACAACACCCAGGGCAGGGCAGCAGCACAGCCCAGATCCAGCACCAGTGCCAGGACCAAATCCAGGTAAAATACTGCAGGAGTAGAGCACCCCCAGCCCCTCAGGTTGTAAATGGCCTCACAAGGGCACCCAGGACTGGGGAGAGAGGCTCAGGAGATGGGAGACAGATTGCTCCTTGCACATCGAGGCTCACAGCCCAACAGAAGGCTGTCAGGGAAGATCCCCAACAGCTCCAACCACTTCAGACTGGCAGTGGCTGTAAATCTGCTGCCAGGGCTGGGGGACGAGAAGAGCATCCTTGCAACACACAGCCAGAGCATTTGCTTTGTTTTCCAGAAATAAATTTGGTGTGTTAGTGGAAAATTGCAGGATCTCCCTCCTTTTCAGGGCACTGGTTGGGAGGGAAGTGAGGGAATCAAGGACAAGGCATGAGGAAGGAATTCCTTCCCTTGCCTTGCCTCTGATGTGGCTCTCCCTCACCTGGACCACTCCAGACACCCACCTTGGCAGCCACCAAGACCAAGGGACCCCCCACCCACACCTGCCAGCCCTCAGGGAGGGTAAGGACCTGAGCCCAGAGAGCTCAGCCTTGGTCAGACAGGAGCAGCACGTGGTGGAATGAGGGTCTCCAGGGCTTGGGATGAACAGAAGATGCTGGAGGCAGGGCTTGGGGACATCTATGAAAGGCACAAGAGCTTCAGAGCCAGACATAAAGCAACTGTTTGGGCTTTGGGGTCTCTAATAATCCCCAAAAACGAGCACACAGCAGCTTCTGTCTTCCAGGTGATGCACCCAACCTGGCCAATGAGCCCTGAGCGGGATGCACTGCCTCGTCCTGCCCGTGGACATGAGGCCATGAAGGCACCACAGAATTGTCACCCATGATGAGCTGAGAGCAGGGCATGATGTGCCCATATCCCCCCTGAGGGCAATACCCAGCGGTGGAGACAGGAGGTGATCCCACCAACCACTGGGACTGCACTGCACTGTCCAGATGGGCATCACCACCCTGATGGGGGACCTGGGAGCACCCTGGGGGCAGGCTCGGGACACCCAGCATCCTGCCACAGCCCTGCTGCAGCAAGTGGCTGGCTCCAGACTTCCCTTTTCCCAGATGGGAAGAGAAAGTCACCCCTGTGCACCAGCCCCTGCGCTTCCTCGACGCTTAATTAGAAGCCTCTCCCTTTCTCCTGGCTCTCTAATTAACATGCCTGGAGCTCAAAAGAAGGCAGCAGCACAATAACCCGGGGAGACGGCTTCCAGCAGGCCCTGGCCTCATTACGGCCGGGCTGGGGAGCAGGAGCAGGGCGTGCTTCACATATGGAAACACTGCAAACAAGAAAGGCTGGGCCAGGAGAGAAAAAGACTTGACCTCTGCTCCCCCCCATTGTGTGCCCGTCATCCCCCTCGGCGGGCACTGGCAGGGCTAGGGCAGCTCTGCCCTTTATCATGGTGATGGGCCCGGCGCAACACCGTGGCCACGCTGCTCCAGCTCGGTTTAATCTCCCCACACGAGGCTTTTCTTGGCTGTTTCTTTTCTTCTTCGGCTCAGATCGGGGGCACGCTGTCAGGCCTGGGGGTGACGTCCACGGAAACGTCTTCATCCAGCCCCTGGGGAGGGTGGATGGAAGGCAAGACGGAGCCTGAGCCACCACTGCCATGCACACAGGCATGGGAAGCATCTCCAGGCTTTGGCCAGGCTGGATTGGGGCACCCAAGTGCAAGGGAGCAGGTCTAGGGGGGCTGGGCACCGTAGCCAGAGGTGGGGAGGATGCTCTGCAGCACCTTGATGCCCCACATGGGACACAGAGGTGGCTCCACTCTAGTTTTCTCCCATGAGCAGAAGGGTGCAGAAATCACAGAATCAGAGAATGTTCTGAGTTGGAAGGGACCCACAAGGATCAGTGAGTCCAACTCCTAACCCCGCCTAGGACACCCCAACAATCCCACCCTGTGCACCCCTGAGAGCATTGTCCAAATGCTCCTGGAGCTCTGGCAGCCTTGGGGAAGTGCCCATTCCCTGGGGAGCCTGGGCAGTGCCCCAGCACCCTCCGGGGGATGAACCTGATGCACTGCCTTGCCCAAGCTCTTCCTTAAAGAAGCTTCTTCAGGGTGGTCTTTGGATGTGTCTCAGGGTACACCTGGCCCTGGTGAAGAAGACAGACAGCTCTGCTGAACCAGCAAACATCTTTTTGTGGGATGCCAGGGATGCTGGACAATCCTTTCAGAACCAGAGCCTAATGCCCTCATCCTGCTGCAAGTGACAGGCCATGGAATAACAAGTGAGGCATTGGAGACAAATAATGGTGGCCTTGGCATGCTGTTTCTTCCTCTCCTTATTTTCAGGTGGCTGCAGGCCAGCTCTGTGGAGAGTATGATTCCTCTAGCACCACACTGTTTTGACTCTGTGGGGTGGGAATCACATCCCACCAACACTGGGGTATTTTTTGGAGTATCATCTCCTAGAAAACTACTGGAAACCTCAACTGTCACCTCCTTTTGCGCTCTTCCCACATGTCCAAGGCACCTTGCATCAGTGCCTGACTTTTTCTGGGCCAAGGCTGCCACATTCACATGCAGAAGAGACCCCAGAGCAGCTCCAGGTCCCCATAAGGTGATGCCTTACCCCTGACGGAGGATGCACCGTCCAGCCCAGCTCTGCTGTCGCCGTCGTGGAGTCCATCAGTGTCTCTGTGGAAGGAAGGTGAAACGAGGAGTCACTGGGTGCTGATGAAAGGACCGAAGATGGAGACAGGGAAAAAGGTGGAGAGGAGCTAGCCCAGGGCTGCAGGGCTGGAGCCCATCCTACACTGAGCCTTCTGGCCACATCGCAGCTGGGGGACCCAGGTACCGGTCCCTCCACCCAGCTGCTCCCCATCCACTGCCCACTGCTCCCTGGCCCCCATGCAGAATCATGGAATCACAGAATGCTAAGGCTGGAAATGACCTCCAAGATCACCAAGTGCAACCATCAGCCCAGCACCAAACCCACGTTCATCATTAAACAATGTTCACAAGTGCCACATCCACACATTTTTTGAACATCTCCAGGGATGGTGATTCCACCACTGCCCTGGTCCAGTGCCTGAGCACCCTTTCAATGAAGGAATTTTCCCTTCTAATATCCAATCTAAACCTCCCCTGGCACAGCTTGAGGCTGTTTCCTCTCGTCCTGTCTCTTGTTCCTTGGGAGCAGAGCCCAACCCCCATCTGGCTGTCCCTTCCTGTCAGGGAGTTGTGCAGAGCCAGAAGGTCCCCCTCTGCCTCCTTTTCTCCAGGCTGAGCCCCCACCAGCTCCCTCAGCCACTCCTGGTGCTCCAGACCCTTTCCCAGCCCCATTCTCTTCTATGGAAATGCTCCAGACCCTCAATATCTAAATTTTCATTAGAGGCCCAAAACTGACCCCGTGATTTGAGGTGGGACCTTGAGGTGCCCAGCATAGGCAATGTCTCCTGCTTTGAATGGGGACTCTGCCATCCATCAGCCAAGCTGGATTTTCCTCCTCTCAATTGCAAATCCAGGTACCCCCAGCCCAGTTCTACCCTTGCAGATGAAGAGCAGCCTGACCAGGGATCCTCCATTACCTTCTAGTTTTCTTTGCCAAAAGCAGGATATTTTTTTCTCAGCACTTTGCACAGTAGGGAGAATCCTCAGAGATGCAGCAGGATGTGGGGAGGAACAGCACTTTTAGGACTTAAAAGTACTAAAAAATTCAGCCACTGTTAAAGCTGGTTTTCCAGATGATTTGGGTTGAAATAAGTCAGGTGAAGCTACCACCAACCAGCACAGACAAGTCCTCCTAAGCCACACAACAGCAAAGCCTCCTCACCCTTACTGCAGCTCATGACACTTCTAACACTGGAATCCTTTTCATCCCAAATAGCTGTAGGTTGGTTTAACTCCACTGATGGCACAAGGATGGGTGCTCAGGTTGTGGTACCCCAAAACCTGGGCCAACATGAGCAGGTGAACATGCCAGCCAGTCCCATCAGAAATAAATGGGACAGACACTTGGAATCGTGGAACCATGGTTGGAAAAGCCATCTAATATCACTGACTCCAACCATTACTGCAGCACTAAACCATGTCTCTAAGCACCACATCTACACACTTCTTTAACACTTCCCAGGGAGTGCTCAAAAGTCATTTTTGGTTTCCACAGACAGGGTAACTCTCTGTCCTCCAGGTCTGCAGCCACATGCTCACTGCAATACAGAGATTTTTCTGCACCACACCCAAGGCTGATAGTTTAAGAAAATAGGACAGTGTTCCCGAGTTTAGAAAATGCAGTTTAGAAATTCCGCTCAAAACACTGAGGTTGGACATGAGGGGAGCATGGTGGGACAGACTGCACAGGGCAGCACACGGCCAGTGATTCTGTGCTGAGACCATGGTGATGCCCAGAGAGGAAATTCTGTCCCTCTGCTCTGCAGGGACAATGTGAATCTGCCCCTCGTTTCAGCACATGCCCTGGGGATGCCAACTGTGCTTGCAGGGATGCTGGGAAGTGTCCAACCCATAAACACTTAGAGTCCCAGAACGGCTGGGGTTGGGACGGATCTTCAAGACCATCCAGTCCCACCCTCCTGCCATGGGCAGGGACTCCTTCCACTATCCCAGGCTGCTCCAAGCCCCATCCAGCCTGACTATCCTCCCTGCCAAGGATAGTCCCAGAATGGGAATGGAGAGTTACTGGATGTAACCACGTCCTTCTGCTGTCCTTCTCCCCACCAGAAAAACAAGCATTCTGCCCTCAACAAAGCCCTCAAGAGCATCTCCACCTTCTCCACTTTCATTCCATTGAACAAAAACAGAAAGAAAAGCTCAGCCTTGAGCAGATCCATCACTGAAGAGCCAGGCCTGGATGCAGAGGTGACAACTGCTCAGTGCAAGTGACCTCCCCTTCCCCACTGGCACCCCAAAAAGTGCCTCGGCAGCTCTGTGCTCCCTGCACCTACTCCTGGCAGTAAATCCTCCTCAGACTGTGGCTTGTTCATTACTCCTGGTTCGAGCCAGCGGTTTCCAGTTCACAGGAAACCAGGATTTCGAAATTTGGTTTTATTCCAAGAGTAAAAAGCAAAAAATAGTTCTTTTCAATTTTTCCCACTAGGAAGAGTTCTGGAAAACAGCTAATCCTGAAATGTTGTGGGTCAGATTTACAAAATTTCTTTTTACACTCACTATTTGTTTACATAGGTCAATAATGAGTGTTTACATTATCAGAGGATCTAGCTTTTTCATTAAAACACCACTGGCGTTTGATCTGAAAGGAAAACAAAATTCTTCACCCAGTCCTAGCAAGAAGCTTTAAAAAAAACCCTGAATTTGTTACTTTATCTTAACTATCAATGACAGTGGTGCATAGTAAGTACATTAATAGCAGTGACTAAAATGGAAAAGAAGATATATTCTAAGTGATTACAAATAATTCCCCAAATAAACTTCATACTTTGAAGTATTTTGCATTTTTAAAAGCCTTTTATTTAATGAAAACTCGGTGCAGTGGAAATGTCATGCTCGGTACACCACTGCCTCCACCCCCTTATTGTCAGCTGAAGGATCCCCTTGGAGCTCTGCATCCACTCTGGCTGTCCCAGGGACAAGGAGGAGAAGAAATTTGCAAGTTTTAAGCAAGTTTTTCCAATGGCAAATTATCTTCCCATAAAAACCACCAGATATTCCATTAATTTTAGTATGGATTTACACCGTTCAGCTGCCAGCTGTTGGATTTCCTTTTCCTCCTACAAAGACTCTGCAGTCCAAAACCTTTCCCTCTTGTGGTGCTCACGGGTGGCAAATGATCCATCTCCAAGACAGCTAAATTAGCTCAACTTCCTTCTTCTTCCTCCCTAAACCAGGTTCCTGTCTTTGAAGCTCCTGTTTATCACCCTTCATCGTGCAGGGGGTCCCAGGGCTGTGGTCCCCATCACACAGAGCTGTGACATTCCAATGTGCCCCTTTTTGGGCCAGTTTTTGCACCAAGTTGCTGCCCAGGCTGAAGTCCTTTTGGAGATGGGGTTACACTGAGCAGAGTGCCTGAATTATAGAAAAATGGGAATAACTGGTCCCTGTGAAGCACGCACAGTGACCCTACAGAGTCAGCACGAGTGGATGTGAATCAGAATCATAGAAACACAGAACGGTTTGGTTTGGGGGAGACCTTAAAGCTCATCCAGTTCCACCTCCTGCCATGGGCAGGGACACAGACCTTCCACTGTGCCAGGCTGCTCCAGGTCCCATCCAGCCTAGAATTACAGAATCATAGAACAGGCTGAGTTGGAAGGGACCCTCAAGGATCACCGAGTTCAACTCCTGGCCCCGCACAGGGAACCCCAACAACCCCAGCCCGTGCTTGAGGGCATTGTCGAAATGCTCCTTGAACTCAGACAGGCTTGTGACCACTGCCCTGGTCACTGCACTGCTCAGTGCCCTACCAACCTCTAGGTGAAAAACCTTTTTCTAATATCCAGCCTAAACCTCCTCTGACTTAGCTCCAGCCATTTCCCCAAGTCCTAGCACTGCTCATCAGAGTGAAGAGATTGGAACCTGCTCCTCTGCTGCCCTTCAGGAGGACGTTGAAGAGCACAATGAGGTCTCTTCCAGTCTCCTCCAGGCTGAACAGACCAAGAGACCTCAGCCACTCCTCATGGGGCTTTCCCTCCAGACCCTTCCTCATCCTCATGGATGATGAGGATCATCCTAATCTCTAACGGCTCTCTAATGGCTTGATGTCTCTTTGATACTGTGGTGCCCAAATCTGCCCCAGGACTCAAGGTGAGGCTGCCCCACTGCAGAGCACAGCGGGACAATCCCCTCCCTTGCCTGGCCAGCAGTGCTGGCCCTGATGTCCCCCAGGACATGGGTGGCCCTCCTGGCTGCCAGGGCACTGCTGACTCACATACAACTGGCCATTGCCCAGGGCCCCAGGTCCCTTCCTGCAGCTGCTCTCCAGCCTCTCATTCCTCACTCTGTCCACACACCCAGGGTTGCCCCATCCCTGGTGTAGAATCTGGCACTTTCCCTCGTTGAACTTCACCTGGTTGGTGATGGCCCAGTCCTCTATCTTGTCCAGGTCTCTCTGCAGGGCCTCCCTGCCTATGAGGGAGGCAACAGCTGCTCACAGTTTTATATCTTCTGTGAACTTGCCTCCCAATCCTTCCAGTCCTATCTCCAAGTCACTGGATGCTGAAGAGCACAGGGCAGCGAAGAAGCCCTGCAGTGACAGGTCACCAGTCTGATGTCACCCCAGTCACTGTCACCTGTTGTGCCTGACCTGTGAGCCAGTTTCTCACCCATCACATGATGTGTTTATCCAGCTGGGGCTGGACAGCTTGTCCATAAGGATCCTGTGAGAGTATCAAAAGCTTTGCTGAAATCAAAAGAGATTCCATCTCCTGGCTTCCCTTGATCAACCAGGTGGGTTTACCCTGTCATGGAAGGAAATCACATTTGATAAGCAGGACTTCCTCTCATGAAGCTATGCTAGCTGTGACCAGTGACTACGTACGTCGTCCTCCAGGTGTTTTCCAATACTCCTCAGAATAATGCTCTTCACTGATTTTTTTTCCAGGCAATGAAGTGAGACTGACATGCCTGTAGTTTCTAGGGTCCTCCTTCTTGCCCTTCTTGAAAATTAGGACAATGTTTGCCAACTTCCAGTCAGCTGGGACCTCTCTGAAATCCCAAGACTGCTCAAAAATCACCAAGACAGGCCTTGCAATGACATCAGCAGCTCTTTGAGGATCTTGGATGAATCACAGAATCCCAGAGCAGTTCGGTTTGAAAGGGTCCTTAAAGCTCATCTCATTCCACCCCCTGCCATGGGCAGGGCACCTGCCACTATCCCAGGTTGCTCCAAGCCCTGCCCAGCCTGCCCTTGGATACTTGCAGGGATGGAGAGTCTGGGCAGCCTGTTCCAGATGCTCACGGACACTTCTGAGTGACAGGTGACTGCAGGCCCAGGGACATCATTTGGACAAAGTTCTGCCACAGGTGCGAGCTCCACACGAAGCGTGATAAGCCCCAAGGCACGGGAAGCCATCACCCCCTGAGGCATCTCCTCCACCTGCCCTTTCCACTTGTCTGCCCTCTGTCCCTGCCACTTCTGTGCCCATGGTGACCCGTGGTGGGCTGGCATGGCCGTACCTCCCCCAGCAGCTTTCCTGGTCCTACCTAGGGCTGCCCCATGCTCATACAAGCACATGGGCACACAACAGGACCAGCTCCTGTGCTGGGGACAAAAAACAGACCAGTTCCAGGATGGGCAACCACAAGCCCAACCGTTAATGCCTTGACCACCACCTTGGCAACTTCACTCACTGCCACAGCCACTTTCATGGTGCCAATCCTGTGGGTTTGGCAGCACCAGATAACAGGGTGAGAGGCTGATGCCTTGGCAGTCCCAAAAAGATCCCCATGGCACCCAGGACATGGAGCAAAGCCGTGTGGGAGTGGCAGGGGTGGGAGCCTGGCCCCTGGCCCACCTCTGGTGGCTGTGATAGCTGCAGCTCAGTGCAGTGCTGCCTACACAGCAGCGTCTTCTCAGCGTTTGCTTCTGTTCTCCCCTCCCGCGTGTTTATCTGCAGCTTCACACGCTGCCCACGGCATTATAAATAAATCTGCAGCTGCTCCAAACCAGCAGATGCAACTCTGGCCCGCTTCCCACCGGGAACCACGCTGCTCCCCACGGGACACTCGGAGACCAGCGCCTGTCCCCTTCACTTTGAAGATGTTTTCTCTGAGCAGGTCCCGTCAGCACTGGGGGCTGTCCCCGGCACTGCCGCCTGCTCTGAGGGCACACCATGGCTCTGGAGGGACACTTGGCATCTCCAGCCACATCATCACCCCCACCCCACCACTTCCCAGATGCTCAAAGCCACGCCAAGGAGGCCTCACGCAGAGGATCTGCTGTGACAATACCTGGGTGGGGGTTCCTGTGCTGCCATGTGGCCTTCTTGCTGCTCAGCCACAAGTGAGATGAGTGTGGGGGTCTCAGCTGCACCAGCTTTTCCCATCTGGACAGATCAGGAATGAGACTGGTGGACAGAACTGGGAGGGGAGGACAAGTCTGGGATCATGCTGGGTCCTGGTGGTGGCAGGACAGGATGCCCAGGAGTGGGGATGGAGAGTGGCAGGACCAAGAGACAGTGGAGGAGGCTGAAGTGAAAGGGATTAACAGAGGAGCTGTGCATGTTGCAGACACACTTCTCTCCATCCAGAAAAATAACTTGCATGGAGTTTTGCCAATTCAGACCAATTTAGAGCATCTGGACCTGAGTTTCTCAGAAGTCCTGGCAAATGCTTCACATTCACAGGCTCCAAGCTCATCCAGATAAAGAAACAGCTGGACAAATAAATAGCCCCACAGATAGCTGAAGCCTCCACCCTCATTTTTCCACCCACAACTTTTTCTCTTCCCCTTTCACTCCTCATGCCAGCTCCTCTCTCAGGGTAGGACACTTGCCAGGATTTTAATCCTGGTCCAATATTATCAACACAGGGAGCAAGCTTCTCGTGGACCCTTGACCACATCAGCTGTGGCCAGTGCTGGATATGCAAAGCAGGCAAGAAGCTTCCAACCTGCTCTGATGGGTTGGGAGCAAAGTCATCCTAAGGCAGAGACATTAGGATGACTTCAGGTGACATTAGGATGACATTAGGTGGGAGATCATTCCTTGTCACCATGTCCCTTAACGTGACCTGGAAGCCCACCTAAAACACCTCATCAGCTCCAGGCTGGAGGGACACACAATGCCAGAGCCCAGCCAGGCGGAACAAGATCCAGCCTCCAGGATCTGCTCTGGAGACACCAAAGGTCAAGATGGACTCCTCCATGCAGGAACACATGCTCCTGGAACCACGTACCCATCCCGGCCTCAGGCACAGCCACCACATCCCGGGGCAGGGGGTGGCTAATGAGAAACCCGTCTGTCCCCACCCGAGGAGCCCTCGCCGCAGATCTCTTTACCCTTCCCCAAGTTGAAAGCTCCCTCTCTGCCTCCCGTGCTTTACTGGAGCCTGATTATGATATTTTTGCCAGTGCAAGCTGAGAGGGGCTGAGCAAACCCAGTGGCCCTTCCCTGCAGCCCTGAGCTTTGCTTTGCCTGGCCGGGGGCCAGCGGAACAAGCTGAAACCCAATCCCCCCCCGGCCGAGCCGCTGGCGCGGGAACAGCTCGCTGCATTGTGAGCCGGCGGCTACGGGATACTTGGGATACTTCACTCAGGGATCCACTTAAACTCCAAGAGGGAGAGTGATTGATAGGGAGCGAAAAGAGGAGGCTGACTGAGCTGGGATGGGGACCCTGGCATGTCCCAGTCCCCGAGCCCCAAAGGCCACCCCGAGGTCAGCCACAGCTGGTCATGCCAGTGGTCCCAGCGCTGAGGTACCTGGTCATTCAACGCCTTTCCCTGAAAAATTAGGTCCAGCCAGACTCAGAGACCTAAGAATTAGGATGATGTCCATCATCTCCATCGCACAGAGTGCCTCTGATCTGACAAGCAGGATCCAGGCTGATAGTCCACGGAGCAGGGAGAGCTGAGTCCAGAGATACTACACAGCACTGGCAGGGGAAGGATGTCCTCACTTTGGGGGAGTCATGGAGCCTTCCTGGCTCCTCAGCTCCCTAGGACATCAGTCACAGCTCCTGCAAGCCCTGTGACACAGGAGCCAGCCCCAGAGCCAGCAGGGAAGCAGGGGATGGAAGCTGGTGGGGCTCAGCAGAACCTGCTGGGTCACTCTCACCCAGCTACTGAGTGGTATTCAGCTGCTTGTTACACTCAGGGTGAGGACTGATGTCAAACAAGGGGATGGCCCCAATGCCCTGCCCTTGGCACAGCATTTCAGCAATCCCAGTGAAACTCCACCATGAGGGAAATGCCATGAGCTGGGCTATGCTTTCCCATTCCCACAAAAAACCCTCCCTTACTCTGCCCACACCTTGTCTGGACCATCCTCAGGGGACCAAACCCAGGGCTGATATTGCTGTGCAGAAAGAAACCACCGACCTTTGGCTCCCAGCCTTGCTGGAGCAGAAAATACGGAAAGCTGGGCTTGGAGCAGAGCTGCACCTATCCATGGGGACCGTGGCAATGCTGCCAACGGGTGAGCCAGGAACCAGAGCTGAGCATGTCCACGGCCCAAATTCAGCAGCTTCCAGTCCCTGTCCCCAGCTCCTCCTCTCCCTGTGAAGGCCTGGCTGTGCAAGCACTGCCTTGCAGAGTTCTGACTGCTCCATGGCTGGAAAGCTCAAAACAAGGAGAAGCCAAACTCAACAGCCCATGGGGTCCTGCAGGTCACCCCAGCACATGTTCTGCTTTCCAAGCACTCAGCTGACCCTCAGCCCATCCTGGATTGTCCCTCTCACCTGCCTGGATGGGAGGTGAATGAGAGCTCCAGGCCTCAGCAGGGAATTCTGATTTTGTGACCTCTCAGCCCCTGCTGAAGAAGGAGGTGAGGCTGGATGTGAGGCAGGACCACTCTCCATCCGGCTCCCACATGATCCCACTCATGGCTGTGGATGCATCCTGTCTGTCCCAGTTTCCTCACACCAGCTGCTCCAGAGGTCAGCAGAAACAGGATAACCCCACCAGAGCTCTTTGGGAAGCTGCTCCAGCAGCACCAGGGACCCACTGGCAGCATCTGTCCCGAAAGGAGCTGGGACTTGTAGGTGGTCTGAGTTCAGGCAGGGGCAAGCTGCAGGGAAGAGACAATGCAGATGCCAAATGCCAGCGAGCAGAGGCCCTCCTGCTGCTGCTGGGAATGCAGGAGCCACACGGAGGAGACACAGATGCAGGCGTTTAACAGCCACTGCTACTGTCACTGCTGATGGCTCTCTGTGGTGGCACCGACCCCATCGGCTGTGAGATACCCTGAGGGAGGGAGTCCCAGGGTAAACTGTTGCATCTAGTCTCATCCAGGCCCAGCAGAGAGTAAATTCCCCACTAAGCCTTTTTCTAAGAGGATGGAACAGGGCCATGTCCCTCCTGAGAGCCTCTAGGTCTCTCTTCCTCTCTTGGGGGTGGACACAGGGGTGCTCTGGGAAGTTGGGAGTCCCACACCCAGAAGCTCCTTCTAGAGGTGTCCCAGCCCCAAAGGAACCATCAGCCTCCCCCACGCACTGCCCTGGTCCAGCTGAGCGTGGCAGAGCCACCCCATGGGGGATGGACCCTGGTGTCACCACTGGTGCCCAAACACAGAGCCACTGCCCTGGTGTGCAGGCACAGGTGCCATGTGCAGCTCCTGGCTGCAGTACCCTGGCAAAAAGCTGCTGTGTAACATCATAATCTGCTCCCACCACCGTGCCCTGCGGCCACTGGTACAGGGTGCAATGCCCAGGGTGCAGGGCAGCACTGCCCAGTCCCCTTTGATACCCACAGCCACTCTCCTGTATCCTAGACACAGCATCCTGTATTCCCAGACCCACTGTCCTGTGTCCCCAGGCACAGGGGCAAGGTGACCTCAGGAGATCTGGGATGCAGCAGGAAGCCTGGGGGCTGCAGAGCATCACTGGGTAAGGAGCCTGGCTCTTGGACAACATCATCCCTTCCCTCACTAACCCCTGCCCATCACCTGATGTGAAGAGCATGGAGGGGACCAGGAGAGGTGACACAAGCCCAGGGCATGGCTTGTGGCCAACTCTGTCCCTCCTCCCCTTGGGCCACCCCCACCCACAGTGGGGACAGTGAGCACAGCCAGTGCCACCTCCCGGCATCGCTGGCACTAGATGAGGTTTTGTCACCCTGCTTGGTGGCACGGGCTGCAAGCAACTCATTCCCAGCAGGCTCCAGAGTCCTGCTCAGAATCCCAACTGAGCTATCCTTAATGGGCTTCAATTTTAATTTGCTTTTATTGGAAAACACAGATGGTGACCCCCCTCTCTCCATGGCCCGAACATATACAGGATAATAACATTTACAGGGAAAGATGTTATCTCCAAGCAGCCAAAGCTGCAGCAAAAGCCCCACCACCCTGCAGTGACACACAGCTGTGCCCCACAGCCCTGCCTGGGCCACCCAGAGCCACCAGTGGGGGGAAGCAGGACATGGGGCCAGTGAAGAAGAATTAAAGAGCAGGATGAGTCCCTGGTGCAGCCCAGCCTCTCAGATTGACCTGGGCAACTTCCTCTGTGACCAGGTCTCTGCGGAGCAGCAGGAGCACTGCCCAGAGCACAGGGATGCCCAAAGCTGCTGCCAGCACTGCTGTCCCCCCACCCAGAGCCAGCCCCTGCCTGCAGCCCACCCAGCAGCTCCAACTATCCCTGACTCCATCCAGCTCCTGCAAGAAGTGCATGTGAGAGGCTGTGGGGAGGTGGTGGCAGAGCAGGGATGGACAGGGACAGGCACGGACAGGCAGTGCTACAGGCACCAGGCTACACCTGCACCAGGATTCAGGATTAGGGTCCCCCAGCAAACAACAAGCATCAAACACCTCTGGGCTTGTGCCACGTTAAGCCGGGCATCCCAACACCAGAGCCTGTGGATGCTCCTGCTCCTCTGGCACCGCTGGTGCCATGCAGAGCCAGGCCCCCTTGTGCACCCCCCAAACCTGAGCATGGGGTGAGCAAGGATGCCCTCTGTCACACATGTTGGCTCTGGGGATCTACCTGACATTCCTGCTTTTGCCTGTTGTTACTGACAGGCTGGAAATGGGCTTCTGGTTGGCAGTTCCAAGCAGGAATGGCTTGGGAGGTGCTGCTGCCTTGTTTTTGTCAAGCATGGGAGGGATCCTCTGGGCAGCGGGGGGCTTCAGCTCAGGTTCCTGGCTGGAGGAACCTTCTCCCCAGGACAGATGCAGGAAAGCCCAAAATTCCTTCAAGGAGCTTGGCTTCCCTTCAGTCCCTCCCAAGGCCAAAGCATCTCCCCAGTGCCATCCTTTTCTATCTCCAGGGGTTTTCCAGGAATGTAAACCCCGCATCCCCTCCAACCCCACCACAGCAGATAAAGCGCCAGAGGAGCCAGCAACTGCAGGTGGTGGGAATTTTTACTGAGAGGCAAATGTTTCCTTCCTTGGGAAAACCCCATCTTCAACACCTCACCACGGAGAAGGCTTCCCTCCTCCCCTCTTACACACTCATTCACCCTCAAAAGCAGTGGGTTGAACTGAGGGATGCTCTACTGGTGGGTGCCACTGTGCTGGTGGTCCAGCTTGGGCAAGGGATGTGTGGCATCCCTCCATCCCATCCATCCATGCATCCATCCATCATCCATCCATCCATCCATCCATCTATCCATCCATCCATCCATCTATCCATCCATCCATCCATCTATCCATCCATCCATCCATCTATCCATCCATCCATCCATCTATCCATCCATCCATCCATCTATCCATCCATCCATCCATCTATCCATCCATCCATCCATCTATCCATCCATCCATCCATCTATCCATCCATCCATCCATCTATCCATCCATCCATCCATCTATCCATCCATCCATCCATCTATCCATCCATCCATCCATCTATCCATCCATCCATCCATCTATCCATCCATCCATCCATCTATCCATCCATCCATCCATCTATCCATCCATCCATCCATCTATCCATCCATCCATCCATCTATCCATCCATCCATCCATCTATCCATCCATCCATCCATCTATCCATCCATCCATCCATCTATCCATCCATCCATCCATCTATCCATCCATCCATCCATCTATCATCCATCCATCCATCCACCTATCCATCCATCCATCGTCCATCCATCCATCCATCCTAGTGCTGTCCACCAAGCAGCTGCCTTCCACTGGAAAAAAGCAGCCCTGGAGCAGGAGATGGGCTGTGGAACCACAAGCAGAGAGAAGCCCCTCTGCCATCACCCACAGGGGCTGCACCAAAGAGCTCAGGGACCAAGGATCAAAGGATCAGGGACCAGCACAGGAGTGGGGAATGTCCACTCTGGGATGTACCTACAGCTCTGCAGGCCAGCCTGGACAAGGTGGCAGCAGCTTGTGAACCAGCTGTGCAGCTCTAACTGGAGAGAGAACACGCCAGGTCCAGGCTGCCACTGGGACGGGGTCCTGGAGAGCCCAAGGCTTGTGGGGCCTCAGAACAATGGATGTGAGCGAAGCTCACCCGTGAGCAGAGGACGAGCACTCGTACAGGTACTGACAGCCCTAAGCTGGTTCCACGGCTGTGGGAAGGGATTTTTGCATGCATCAAAAAGAAACACACCCGGAGGTGGAAAAAGGGCAATTTCCACAAGTTGAAAGGGATTATTAGCAAAAATTGATCGGGG
>WAAG01034935.1:0-12658 GCA_013390105.1 Tichodroma muraria | reverse complement strand
TCTTTTTTTCCTTTTTCCCGGTCAGCCTGACTTGCTTCCCCCTCCCCCCCAGGCCCGACGGCCACGTGGGGAGAGGGGGAGCAGAGAATGTTCGGCAGGAGCTCTTACCTGAGCCTCCGCCGGAAACCAAGAGAGAGATGATTCCCGGGTTTGCATTTAAAAAAGGTGTATCGTAAAAGGCGTACCCACGCTTTCATTGGTTTTATCAAATGTCAGTAATACACATTGGCCAATCACGGCCAAACTACTACAGCTATTTATGAACATTTACTGTCGGTGAATCTCCATAGCAATGATGGCAAATCTTGCCAGCAGATTGCATTATCAGCTGATTATAGCAATTAGACCAGTGTAGGGGAATAATTTGAATTGTGTGACATGATCTCTTTTAAAAATTACTTTTGAAACACGAATACCTATTTTTTAAATTGGCATAGCTCCATTTCTTTAAGGTTTGTGCACCTACCCATCACCTTGATGAACAATTTGGCTTACAAAGACAACTCAGGGTTGGCCAGTTACAGTCCCAAAGAGGCCGGAGGAAAGGTCACATCTTGTGTTCTACAGTGCCTCTGCCTCCAGATTAAGGTTTTTGCTTCTAGGAAATCAGAAAACACCAACAGTTCTAACTGGTGAGCAGTTCTTATTCCCGGCATGCAGAACCATTGACAAGCCTTAGTTTCTGTGCATCTATATTGCATGTGACTAAACTGAAATAGTATACCCTGAATTTGTGGATATGGACCTACTACTATTAAGCAATATAAAAATTATGAAAAGATTTGAGAAGTCTGGATGGTGAATGATTCCATCCTTTTTGCCTGTCTAACCCCTTCCTGTTAGTCTTGTCTGAGGAAGATTGAATTTGTTTGCAAATTCTCATCTTCCACCAACCTTTCATAAAGGAAGAGGCATAACCGAGCAGGGGAAAGGCTTCTTGAATTAGCCACATCAAGTATTTTGGGGAAAACTCAAAAAACTTTAGAGCTTGTGGGATGACAGACAAACTCAAATTCTCATGACACAAAGCCATTGAACCACACATTCCAGAAATCTCCCATGTAGAGAGAAATGAGCACCCAACCTGCCATGCCAGCAATCACGTTGCAAATAATAATACTCTAACCACATTTGCCATCCAGCTTCTGCCACTTTACTGACAAGGACGGAGTTTTGCAGGTGTTACAGTCAGTCCAAGCACATCTCTCCTCCTCTCCTGCAACTGTTCAGTGTGGAACCAGTCGTCCCCTCCTGCTGGGAATGCCACCCATGCTGTTTCCTCAATACACTGCTTCTAGACCTCCTCCACCGCTAATCCATTCCAGGTAAATGAAAATCTACCTTATTTTCAAAGAACAGCCCTTTTGGGCTAGTCCCAGCCTGTTGGACTGTTTTTCTTTAATCCATTCTTCACTCTCAAAACACTATGAAAATTTCATTTGAGGTTGGCTGCTACACCAGGATTCTCAGTTATAAGAGGATCATTAATGGAATTGAGAAACATTTAAACAAAATCTTAATTTTTAAAAGCAAGCTGAGGCCGTACATTGGTATCAAATAGCACCATCAGGTTAAGAGGTGTTCTAGTTTGAGTTAAACCATTAACAAAAGGCTTATGAGTACAGGCCATATGTTTTAAGTTGTAGCCAATTGGTTTCCTAGTTGGCCACATACACTGCTTTGGAAAGTAAATGGAAAAATGGAAAGCAGGAGTGAACAACCAAGGGAAATACTTACAAAAGCTAAAAATTTGAAAGTGGAAAATTTGGCACAGTCCCACTGTTCGGTCAGTCACTCACTCTCCTTGTGCAGGACTGACAGGACCTGAATCAGGCTACTGCCTCAGAGGAGCTGCTTCCTTGCAGGGAGGGAGCAACCATTGTTTTTTTCTGAATAATTCTCTGCTCTGCATAAAGAATCCGTTTAGCAATAATGAACACTTTCACTCAAAATTAATGCAAATGTGTCTCATCGCACACGAGATAAGAAAAAGATACTCTCATCTTTCAGATATATTTACAGTCTAAAAAGAATGCTATCAAAATATAAACGTGAAACACCAAGCTACTACATTTCTTGTTTTGATGGTCCAGATGCAAATAGATGACAGTTAGCAGGGCTTTTTCAGATATCCTTCTGCAAGAAAACTTGCTACATATTTTATACCCCTTTGCACATCCAAATATGCTTACTCATGCAAAATTTATTTAAGCACATCCTTCAACTGAAAGAAAACTGAAGGGTAGGATTAATTAGCACAGCATGTTCGATCACTTTCTTTAAGGGTTCCCTGTCTGTTTCCATGGCTACACTACAGGAAGAATGACAATCTCATTTTAAAAAAACAGAGCTTATAGCGAATCATCAAAACTTCAAACCTTAACGGCCTGTGTGCATAAAAGCCAAAAGGTAAGTGGCGGATCACCATGTGAGTACATGATATTTACATATTGCTGCCTGAGCACTCTTTTAGCCTGGAAAGGTGGAGGAAGGACCTCTTGACAAGCAGTGAACTCCCCTCCAATTCCCGTGTCTTACGGAAGATAAAAGGTCAACACATGTCCTGCTGTTGCAGTCATATTTTGAGAGAAGGAATCCAAGGATAAGGCCCAGTTCTTAAAATTAAGGTTGTGTCAGACCCACTGGGGAACTTGTGTGTAATTATGGGAAGGACAGACACTGTTTAATGTTCTCCAGGCATTGACTTCTATGACCATTATTTACCCAAAATGAAAGAAGAAACTGTTCAGATGCATTACATACTGCAAGGCTTGCACAACATCAACTAGCTGCTCTGTGGCACAAACCACAACTTAATTTTAACTCATTCATTAAACAACAGCTCAGGATACCCTGGGAAGCCCAGTGTTTAAAACACAGAGTGAATGATCTATGCCTATGTATGTTTACGTCTTTAACACAGAAAATTCCCTGCTGCCTCCTACTCTGAATTTAAAAAAAAAAACTTTTTTTTTTTTTTTTTTTTTTTTAAGAAGAAATTTTCTTGCTTGGTAAACGCAATTGTCTCTGCTTCATCTGGCTGTATCTTAGACTCGGAGGATGTATCTGATTTTACCTAGGATCAGTTATTGACAAAACATAGTGCACTGATTTATCACTGTAATTTTTAAATTGTGTTTGGCTTTTACAAGAGGCTGTAGCTACATCCAGACTCAAGACCTATCCAATACACACATGGATGTGTGATTTTGGCTACATAAGCATAAATATTAATATTTGATACCTCTCTAGCTGCAGGATAGCTTCCTAGTCGACGTCATATGACAGTCGGGAAGCCTTTGTTCACAGCAAATATGATTCTGCAAATGAGAAAACCAGTCACGTCTGCAAAAACAAAGGCTTACCAACCATGTGCATGGTTTCCCTTTCTATTATACCTTAAATGTGCTGAGCAGTTTATTATTTTGATTTACATATATTTTTAAAAGGCTCTTGCAAGCATACTAAAAAATAAGGTGTTTTTATTGTTGTTTTTCCTTGATACAGATTCTTTTTGTGCTTCCTTTTTTAGCTTCCTGTTTTGTTTATTTAACAATTACTTAGTTTGAGGTAAATGGCTTTTTGAACCATAACCATGAGTCAGTAATAATATTAAAATTTTGATAATGTATTCTGTTGCAGATCATGAACTGTCAACTTAACCTATTTACTCAGCTACTTGTTTTCCAACAGAAGCCCATTTATTCAGTGAATACTTGAGTGACAACAAAAAATAAAAAAGTGAAATGGGTGGAGACATTGACACTGCTTCAATGAAGCAGTCAGCAATCTAAGCCAGAAGCCAGTTCTTGGCAATCAGAAGTGTCCTGCAGCCTTTAGGTCTCTCTGCTGTTTATCTGAATGCATTTGTCTCCAACATGAAGCTTTACCAGAGCATCTGAGTTAAATTCCTCTCAAATAAGATAAATTATCTACAATATCCTACGTCCTGGTCTTAATATAGCCATTAGCTTATTATAGTGCTGTTCATTTATAAAAGTTATTCACGATCAGAAAGAGACTAATTAGGATCTCAAATCAGTATTCCCAAAATGCGCTTGAGCATTTCCAAACTGGAGTGCAGGAGTCAGTTTTCAAGAGACAGAGAGAAGTAAGTAAGACAAAAGGCATGTGTGCCTCTCAGCCCATCTGGTTCTTCCAGTTGTTATCAGCTGTTGTAATAAAAGATTATTTTTCCCTACAAGTCTTATCTCATGTATGTCTTCAGACAATCACTTACAGTAACACAGATGATAATTATTCTTGTCTGTGAATAGCACTCAACTGTCAGCTGACACAAGCTGCAGAACAGGGAGACACAGAAATACTTTTCCTGCTACCAGAAAGAATGATTCTAGCACACTGAAAAGTGCCCCTTTCCAACAAATCCAGCATCATCTTTTTCATTATAACCCCTCTCCTCTGCCCCCTGTGCCCCACAAAGGATCACAGGGAATAGAAAAAAGGGATACTAGAAAGGGCTCAGCTCTCGTTTGTATATTTTAAGATCCTTATGGTTAATTTGTCTGAAAGCTATCATAGCTATAAAGCTGTTTATTTCTTTGCTTTAAAATCCTTATAAATAATTTCTGATATGTTTTGAAGAAAGGCACACTGATTTTGAATGTGTAACATGACTGAAAAATTTATTCCTTGTCTATAAGCAGGAAAAAAAAACAATAAAAATTAGGTACTGTACATAAAGTAGTACAGAAATACAAAAGAAATATGCACTCCACTTTTGACACCAGGAAAATGTATCTACCCCCATGGCGTTCTGGGTCAGCATGAATATGTTCAAAGTGCCTCTACTTGTCTGGAGGTAGAAAAGTAACAGTGTGGGCAGGAAAAAAAAAAGGAAATAAACTGCATTAACTTTATAAACATTCACATAGACGTGAAAGCTAGCAGGACAAGGACAGTAAGCAATTTCACATCAAAGATAACTTCTGTATTACAGAAAATACCTGGATTCCTTATGGACATGGTATACATGCCCGCAATAGCCTTAACAGGTGATTGATTTAAATCTTGCTTTCCAGATTCCGGATTTTCACTTAACAATTTGTTGTTTCATAAAAAGTCTATGAGAAGATGATGCCCTCTACTCCAGCAGGAACACATTACTGTGCTAATAAAGCTGTAAGTGAAAATGTCAGAATTACTCATTTCACAGTGAAGTCATTAGGTTTGAAGCAAAGAGTTAACAATTGCTGAACAGATGGTTTTAAATTGGAAGGATCTGCAGAGTGCAGGGAGGAAGTTCTAGAAAGGACAAACAGGCAGAAAATAATTCTTCACTGAAAATGAGAGCTAATGCATCTCAGGATGTTTTAATATTCCTTGAGAAAAGAGAGAAAATGGGGAAGCAGCTATGAAAGAATGAGCCTAATCAATACTGGACAATTATTTATGTAACAGTAATAATTTACATAATTTGAAAAACTGTCACCACATGGTTGCTGAAACCACCAACTCTTACAATACAAGGTCTGACTTATATGTAGGTGACACAATTCCATGTCTACTCTCCACCAGGTCCTCGCCCTCGCACTGCAGAGCCAGTGCAAGTGGGCTTGACGTGCCTCTTCTCCAGCCAAGGTGTCACCCAAGCAAACACCCCCATGTGCTGCAGAATGCAGCTGCATGTGGCCCCTCATCCACCCTCAGCTCACAAACCACAGCTGCCCTGCCTGGCACAAACTGTTCTCTGGAGCTCATGCAGTTGAATCCAGGCTGCTTCCAGTGCCCGAGCCAGACTATTTATAGATAAGACAAATATTTAGCTGATTTTTGTCATTGCTACAATGTGATATCTCACAACTCGCGTATTCCCCTAGTAGGTAAAGCACTGTCTTGTGCTTTAGAACTCCAGTACATTTTGCATGTGTTATCACATTAGTACATTTACATACTAGGTAACATCCACAGCATCTAAAGCCACATCTGACTGCACAGGCTTAAGTCAGAGAAAAATGATCTGAAAACAGACATTGGTGCAAAACTAACAAAACTGAAAAAAACCCTCAATTATATAAAAGCTTTTTTAAATACAAAGAACAAAATAACTATAAAATAACTTGAAGATTTCACTAATTTTCAAAATCGTTTTCACTTTGCTTTCAAGAGTGAAGCCATTAAGAAAATCTGTATAAACACTGTTGCTTCTGTAAAGCAATATTATAAAGCAACATCTAACAACAGAAGTCTCTTGAGTCTCAGATTCACCTGCTCAATTGAGCTGCTCCTCAAAACTAATTTAATGTACATGTCATCTTAAATTATCTGAATCACAAATCTTATAAGAAAACTTTTATGTGAGCGACACTCCAATATGTTTAGGTCTAAATTATTATTTGACTTTGCATCAGTAATAAGGCATCCATATTCCTGCAGAGCCATCTATTCCATTCTTAATTCAATTTTGTCAAAGAAAAAGAAGAAATGAAAGCAGACAATTTCATTTTTACAAAGTTGCATTAGAAGGGCATTAAGGCTATTCCTAAACAGTACAATTCTGGAAATATGTAGTTAAAACCCAACTGCTCCTAATGCAGCATTTTTCTCTAAAGTGATAATGAACACTAAAATGCCACTGCCAGAATGACAAAGCTGGAGCTACAAAACCCGGTCTAGCCTTTTATGTACAGATGTAAGCCTACCAAGTCAGTAGAACTGCAAAAATACTACAAGTGTATTATTGTATAATACATATTATTGTATTATAACTAGTATTGCAGTAATGTATTGTAGCTAATAAAATAAGTGAAAATTTGTTTGCACTAAAACCAAGCCACTATTTTATCTATTCAGCTTGGGGACAAAGGACATACTTCTGAATGCAGTGCTCAATAAAAATTACTTGTAGATCACAAGCATAAGATCTCTATTAGTACTTTGACCACCGACAAACTGCTACTGTCATACTGTTACTGAAGCATTCCATGCTTTACTTAAACCATTTACTCTATCAAGTTTGCATGTGTGCACCAATTGTTAGTACATGTAAGCATCTCTCATTTAGTATTACAGCCTACAACCTGTGTAGCAAAGCTGGTGGTAATCCAGCTTTGAGCTGGAGCTGAGCACTGTAAGACAGAATGGGCAAAGGATTGCCAATATTTCAAGAAACTAACATTAGGCATTTGTGTTTATAAAGAGCATTTCAGTGATCCGCTGCCTTCTTTCTTATCCCTCCCGCTGCCATTTTTTGACTTATTTCATTTCTTCCTAAGGTCAACAGACAGGTCAGAGCTGTACCAAATTTCCAGCCTGCTGGAAGAGTCCAGAAATAATTTAAAAACATTGTAATGACATATGCTTAAAAGCAAATTTAGTCACAAAAGCAGGTAAATTTGATGCCCAAGTGACTTAAAAATTGCTGCAATAAGAAGGATATGAATATATTCATGGCTGTGGGTGGGAATAAAAGAGATTATATGTGAAAATCTCCTCCTACCTTATTTCCAATGACCACAAAAAAAAATTGCTATTTGACATATTATGAGCCAGAAAGCCAAAGGTGGTACAACCACCCTTGAAGAAGAGCTTGATGACCTTTAACAAGGTGAAGCTCTAATCTGCCATTCTCCCTACCATGTAAATCAAAAGTTAACAGCATTTTCTCCCCATGCAAAGTCGTTGTTAATGTTCCCACATCACCCAAGCATAAAGCTGCTGGTTCCTGATTCTCCTGCTTTTAAGTTTTTTAACTTTGGGTCTTTCAAATTATAAGATCAAAAGGTGAAGCAAAGTATGGCTATTTGTAATATATATAAGGGTAGCTACTTGGAGTTATCATTTATTTGTATAGTTTTTGGAAATGGAAGCCACTGGAGAAGTGTTAAGTATTGCTAAGACAAGCACTGCTTGATCACTTCTGGCTATCACCAAGGCTAACTGATGCAGGGGAAATTCTCATCTTAATGCAGGTAGCCCTGCAAGCATGATTTTAATTTATATCAGGACGAATTATGCATCTATGAATATATTAATACAACCAGCACTGTGTCTTTTGGAAGGAATGAAAAAATTCATGCATAAATTATCAAGAATTACCTAGATAAAAAGCGACTGTGAAGCAGAAAAATAAGGTTTTAAACTGTCTGGGACAAAAAAAAAATGATGTTATAAATTACAGACCAATCTCAATTATGGAATTATTTCAGACCATGTTAAAGGCACATATCTTAACAAACTGCCAGCTCTGTTCAAGTTAATCTTCTTCTTTGCATATCAATATTTTTGTTCTAATGATGAATTTTTCCTTCTTTAATCCACACCTTTCCCAGTTAACCTTTAATATCTACATAGCTGATTATTTCCTGTGTTAAATAAATCAGCATAACTATTAACACACTAATGACATTAAAAAAAAATTAAAACTTTGCATAATTTTCTCACTATATAATACAGTATGTTCTCTTAAATGAGGAAACACAAAACAAAATCATAATCAGACCAAGAAAGCAAAGATAGAGAGTACTATGGGAGCTACTTGGAAGCCTATATTCAAAAGCTTTACCATCAGCAGTACCTTTTTCTATAGTATTTTTTCCCAGAAACAAGAAAAGAAGCTTCAAAACAATAAAGTTGTAATGAAAGTTTGATCTTAAATACAGGTGCTTGTAACCACAATAATAAAAAAGATATGGAGAGGTGAAGGAAGAGAAAATGTTCTCTTATAAAACTGGGAGAACACCATTGCATGACTAAATAAGGCGTTTTTCAAATAAAAAATTACCTGTTTTAAATACATCTACAGATTTGGATGGATGGATGGATGGATGGATGGATGGATGGATGGATGGATGGATGGATGGATGGATCTCTTTTTTAGAGACAGCAGATCATAGTGCTCCATGTCTTTTGTGCCATTGTCATGTAACAGTCTAGTTCCCACTTAAGTGGGCAATACAAGGGAATAAAAAAAATCATGATTATCATAATAAGATAGTACTGAGCTAGCTGCAGTACAGATGACATTCAATTCCCATGTTCTTCTTAAGCACAAAATACTGAAACAGATTTTTCATCGGAGTTGTTTTAATGGTGTCATAACCAACTTCCTTTATTACCCTTAATGGATAATTAAGATGCTTTCCCCCTATTTAAAGGCTTGATATAACTCTCACTTGTAACAATAGAGAATTGCATTGGACCCTAAGTAATCTGAGATGTGTTTAACAGGGGACCCATTTAGTGAGTCACACCAATCTCCAGGTCCTTCATGCTTTTTAAAAAATAAAACACTTTCCTTTTCAGTCAATAATCCTACACAGTGCTTCTCAGTGGGAAGAGCTTAAGTTACAATATCTGCTTTAGTAAAAGCTGAAAAGCCTCATTTTTAAAGAATTCTAATTTCAATTGTTAAAAAGCAATCAAAGAAGACTGGCATAGACAAAAATTCAGCAAGTGGCTCTGCTTTGTATTAACAATTGGCAGAGAGAAGTTAAAGTCTTAGCTGAATACAGAACCTCCCTACAGTTTTTGCAATTCCTGTCTCCAGATCATAAACCCACATCAAATCTATTCTTTCTCCATAGACTATGAAACCCAATTTCTGCCCATAAGGGATTCTTACTGTGTTGACTCTCACATGGTAATTTTTTGTATAGATTTAACTGGTACCTCAATAAAACAATCAGATCTATGAAGCAAATTAGATGGAGATCCATGATGAGAACAACAAATCAAACAAAGAAGAGAAGAAAAACATTTCCAGCAGCACTAGACCACACCTTCTTCTGCGTCTTCACCTCTGAAACAATTCTTTAATCAGATCTACCCCTTTGCACTGCTGTTGCTTGAAATTTTCTGCCACCTACCCATCTGCCTCCACATTTCACCAAAAGTCTGGGCACCGCAACAGGAGGTCACAAGCACAGTATATGAAGCCCTTGCTCCCAGGAGGGAAGCGGAAGAACGTAGCTTTGGCTACTCCCTGACAGCAGCCAGTCATACCATTAGAAACAGAAGCAAAATTTAGGGGTGGAGGGAACACCTATCATCCTTGGAAAGCAAAATAAATAACATGGCAGCCTGCCACAGGTCTCTGGGTCCACAGTGCCCACAGCTTTTGCAGCCTACAACATTTTTCTTCCCTCCAAGAAAAAACATTTGGAGGTGCCATAGCTGCCTATCAGCTCTGCTCCTAAGCTCTGGCCTTACTTTCCCTGGATCTAGAGAGTGTGGACAGCAAGGGCTTTTTACCCTGACTCAGTAACAGGCCGTCGAGGCCATTCCAGGACAAACACACCCAGTCTGCTCTGCTGCTCCAGCCCCAACTGCCACTGTAAACAGCAATGGCTCTCCATGGAAAATGCGGTATTTTCAGCTCATTACAAAAATAACTGTACTTTATAAAGACCTGCAAGCTGACTCAGGTTTGAGCAGTCTGAGGTTCACTTTCCAGGTTCCCACTTCCTTTTTTTCCAATTTCCTCACAATATTGTCATGGAAGTCATCTTCCTTTGTTGATATTTAATACAACTAGAGTCCTCAAAGAAGCCCATTACTGTCCTTACTGATGGGTAAAAGAACCAATTCTTGAGATTTCAAATGCTGCTATCAGAAAGGAACAGGCTGCCCCTGGAGTAACAGCAACCTTCCACAGGAATATGGGGAAGAAATGTCTTTTCTTTCCATGTCTAACTCAGGCAGGGTGTTAGAGGGGTCTATGGACCTATGTTTGGGGTAAACTGGTTTTCTTTACCAGCAGCAACCTCTGATAACCAATATCAATATCCAATAGAGAAGGACAGCTTCCAGTCCTGCTCTAGCACCTGCAGAAGGGCTGCTGTGGAGGGCAGGAGCTGTATTTGGCCAGCTCAGGAGTGACTGGGCTGCTCCTGCAACTCACCCCAAATGGCTGCAAAGTTCCTCAGGTTCACTTAAAGCCAGGCAGCCAAAAGGAGCCAGCCTATATAACTAGAGGCACTCTCAGAGGAATTTTGCTAACGATTTCATCAAGCTTCACCAACAATATAATACCAGCTCTTTGGGCACTGAGACAACTCCTTATATCAGCATCTTCAAGAACTGATACTCTGTGGAACATTTACATGGGAAAAACGTCGCAGTTATCCGTGCAAGAGATCTTCTATGCTATTCAACTTTTCATATGAATTTTATACAGTACACTATAAAGAAATCCTTGTGGGATTCTTACTGCAGAGAAAAAAGACCAAACTACATTTTTTTTCAACTTGTCAACATACTTCTAGCAATTTTAACAGTAAGCTATACAGGAATAACTTTTCCCCTCATGACATACCCCTGTCATGCTCTCCACAGAAAAATCTATATGGAAATGCATGGAAATATCATCTCTAACACTCAGTTGCAGTTCTAAACTGCAACTCCATTGAGTATAATTCCCTTTATTTTAATCCTCAAGTCTCTTTGTTCCCGCTATCTATTATTAATTATTCTATGTATTTAGAAGAATGCACGGTTGAATCACACTGACTTGATTCTTATACTACATCAGAGGACTTTATATTAACAAAATTCCAAAAGCTTAAGGCAGGACATTCAGCATAATACAGACCTCCTGCAGATTCTTACTCATCCAGAGATACCCAAAGACAACAAAAAGCAGTCAGGAAAAGCTTCAGGGTCAGTGTTATTTGAGAGACTAAAAGAAAGACATTTTCATGAAGATGTCATGCTGTTTGTCCTCTCCAAATCCCATTCCCACAGGTGAGAAAGAGCAGCTCTCTTACTGCAGAAACAAACATTAAAGCATTAAAGTACTAAGCTCCTGATGCTCCTTGTCACTCACCTTGCAACACTAGAATTTGTTGGTAGCGTTACTGCAGTTTGGAGGTTTTTAAAGGATGAAAATCACCAAAAATTGGGGCAGGGACTGGGAAGAAGGGGAAGCATCTACTCAAGTATTTTCTAAATTTCTCAATTTAGAAAATTATCAATCATCAAATTTTTCCTCTCCTTGCAAATTACACTCAGGCTAACAATACTTGGAACCTGTTGTTCCATACTTTGAAATTGTACTTTGCGCTTGTGTGCCTGCTGTGTAGGTACCTAAACTAGGCAGGTGCCTGCATAGTTTATACACCCTGTCTTGGAGCCATAGCACAGGGAAAAAGGCAGTATATGTACTAAAAAGAATGGCATCTAATTAAAAGATGTGATTACACAGAAGATCCTTGCACTTAAAATAACTGCACAATCCAAAACAGAGACCAAACAGTTCTTCAAACTTCACATTCACCCGCTTCATGTAGCTCATTTCTGTTGCAGGTCTAACAGAAGAGATGAAAGGGAAAGGCAGCTGCAGGGAAGATTCACAAACAAGAAATTCCCTGAGAAACAATCCCCAGCAGCAGGCTGATCATCTCAGAGCCCAAGCAGGCCAAGGGCCCTTCTAGTGACTTGGCCAGTTTCTCTCACAGCCTCAGAAGTGTTTTTACTGCGTCACATGCTAGTCAAGTCTAAATGTTTTGTTCTCAACACACATGACCTGATGATATTCTCAGTGCATCGAAAGGTGATGTCACCTCAAAGCTACGTCAATCTTTTATCAGAAAATATCTAATAATAAGTATAATTATGTATTTTTCAACCCAGAAAACAAAATACTATTTTAACTAAGGAACATGTCAGAGTATTTGTGCTATGATCAGAATAAAGGTAC
>WAAG01034933.1:1869-20031 GCA_013390105.1 Tichodroma muraria | reverse complement strand
AAACATGAAAACGTTTCAGTCAACATAAGGTATCAAAACAAAAGTCAACAAAAAGTAACAGAAACACCACGAAACAGAGGTGCAGAGCCCCTGATTTCAGTGGTTCTACTCATGTAAGGGAGCATTATTCATAACACCTCATTCATTCAGGTCTTTACATGCTTTCCTTGCAGAAGTATTACATGTATTTTCACTGGACCACTCTAATTAAGCTTAATAGCATGTTACTTAACCAGGTCCACAGCTACAGGCAAAGCCTTTTAATACAAAAATTTCCTAACCTGCCAGTATGAGTGCTTTAGTCACAGAATGAGGAAATGTTTGCACCAATGTGGCTGCTGTTGCAGGGTGTTGTTGTTGGCTTAAGCCATGAATGAACAAACAGCTAAATCTCCTCCCAAACAGCTTTTGTGATGTGCAATGATAATGATGATTTGGCTGTATCATCTGGCTAGGACTTCAAGCAGCTTTTACTAGTTACTACTCAGTGCTCTGCAGGCAGTAAACTATAGGCTTCTCTCAAACTATGCCAACTCTTCTCTGAAAGCTTGTTTTTGTTTATGGAACCAGTTTTCCCAACAGCAACACTACTAATGCACATCTAAGGACAGCAGACTCGCTGCATGGTTCTGGAGCATGCTAAATGTATTGTTACACTGCTTGAGGTCACCAGCAAATCAATAGCAGAACTGGGCTTGGAGCACAACCTGCCTGAAACCCACTCACCCTTTCTGCTGGCCACGGGACCAAGATTCACAGAGGTACTACATTGCTCTGCATCACAGTGTTCAAAACCAGTCATGGACACAGATACACATATACATGCACAGCAAACTTAGAATCAATCCTGATACCACACTAACAAAGAACAAGAAAACCTAGCACTTTCTTCTACCACTTGCTGAACTTCCATGGCCTCACTGAGACAGTATTTCAGGCTGGTTCTACCGTTTCCATTACATGGCTCTAAATTATCATTCCTAGAAAAGCCATTCACCAGCTTTTCTAGGAACTCAATAACTTCCCCACCCCCAGCACCTTTTTTCTGTACTTGTTAAGGACCATATTCTGCTCCACACACACATATTAGCACCTTCTTCCCTAACACTCCCACTGCTGTCCTGCAAATCTGACGCTGCAGCAGAGTTTGCCTCTCATGCAGCCAGCACAACAGTGAGGGACTGGCAGCAGTGCTAAATTATAGAAGTTTGCTGGGCTGCAGACATGGGTGTGAAGGCCAAAATCTAGACCATAAGCAAGGAGTGGTCTGGGGAAGAAGGTATATGAAACTGCAAATTTAAACATGTAATACATAAAACATATGGTCTAGGAAGAGTAGGTCAGTTGGTTGGGCTCCCTACCCAATGAATGTAGAGCTATGTGGCAGTGATGTCACCTCCTGGTGCTCACTCTCAGAATGATGTAATAGTCAAAAATTACAGTAATACAGAAGTTAGGCTTTGAAGCAATTTTTATGCCTAGTTTAGACCCTTCATAATACAATCATGCAACAACTGCTCTTATAGCACTCTAACAAGTATCTTGTTCTACTTGTCACTTTAAAAGAAAAACATTTCAAAGAAGTATCCCCATAACATGTAGAACTGTGTATTTCTCAAGTACTTGTCATGAAATCAATACTGAAAGCTCAGGAAAAATACTCAGGTCAAAAATACTAGTGTTTGGTAACAGAAATCCATCTTCCAACAGCCAGCAAACAGAAAAGGGGATCTGGAAGTTATATTTACTAGAAGACTAAAGTCAAGATATTTAAGACACTGTCTCTCCCTTTATTCACCTGCAGCATTTAACACCTGAAGCCAGTGCCGCTCACACTACATGAAGACACTCTCTTACAAAATGTAGGGCTGAACATGGTCTCCCTCTCCACTGAAGAGTCTGTAAAATCATTTTACACCCTGCTCATCAAGAAGCAGGTCAGGGACTCCTCCAGACCCCCACAAGGCCAGTGTCTGCTAGACTCCCCCTACCCTGGGGAGACAAGTCATCTCCTGTATCATACACAGCTAGAGAGTACTGCAAAGTATGAAAACTGTAAAAGAAGATAGTCATAACAGAACCCTGAAGTTTTTCACCAACTCTTTATGATGTCTTAAGTTTTAGCTTTCGTATTTTCCAGATTTTGTACTGCATTAGTATATAACTCTGAACTTCATATAAAATGTTAGCAAGTTCTCCTCACAGTTTAGTTGACAAAACAATCCTTTTCCAGCCCAAGAACCAAGGACACCACGCTGTAGCAGCTTCAGGCCCAAAAAGTGTAAACAACAGCAAATTGAGGAGAGCAAACTGGGAGGATGGGACTTCATAACCTGAAGCTGTAATTGGACAATTAACCCCAATATTTAAGTGGAGCAAAACTTATGAAAGTGTGAAAGCTCGTGAGCCATTGTCCATCTCGGGTGCAGCCTCGGCCAGGCTCCTGCACTGCCCAAGGTGTATCCTTTGAAGGCTTTTTTAATAAATACCTACTTTGTTCCTTTAACACTGTCTAGCCTCTGTCTCAGGTAGCCTCTCAAGGCATCATTTATGTACAGACCACAGTGTACCAACTCCATCACACCACATTCCTATGAATTCAAACTAGCACATAGGGCACAGCCAGTCATTGTCAGCCCCGTTCTCCTTGTCAAGGACAACACCAGAATACGTCACCTCTGGAATCACATCTCCAGGGAGCTCTGGCACTGCCCCTGCCCTGTCCTATGGCATGGCTCATTTACCTGGCTCTGAGCACTGACCTTTTGGTCGTTTTTATTTCCTAGCTGCTGCACTCCCTGCAGCTCACACCATCTCCGATCTAACCTCATCATGGTAAATAGTCACAGCCTGTTCTCTGTGCTCGGGCAATATTTTCATCTGCACCACTTCATTTGGCCTAACTTTCCTAGATTCTGTTATTCCTGCCTGAATAAGCTATTTCTACATCTCTACATGACTTTTCTTTCCAAGTTCTTATATCTATGAAATGTCTTTTCCACTCCATCTCCTTCAGCACCTAGGAAGCGTACAGAGACCTCTGCAGCCAACCTGTTACAGATCAAAACATCCCTGCTATTTACCAATTTGTTTCAAAGCAGAGCACTACAAGGATCTCTGCTTTGCCCTGAGGAGCAGAAGAAAGGTCACGTCTTCTACTGTTTTCCTGCTGATAATCCAAGCAGCCTTAGCTTTACAACTTGAGATCAGCACTCAGAAATTCTGTGGTTTAAAAGCATGACCTAGCACAACGCAGCACAACCACATTACACAAGACCAAGAGGAGACACCATCAGAGGGGCTCTGTGGAGAGACACAATGCCCCCTAAAATACACAGGCTCTGCGGCTCTGAAACACAAGGTGCGTCTGGGGCAAGAGCAGCGCCCGCTTCCCAACAACTCACCAGTACACCCTGGTCCACTGCTCACTGGTGGAGAAAAGGGTCTGCAGCAATCCTTGCTAGTCAAGGGGAAATCAGAAAACATCTCCAGAGGAGGGCAAGATTTAAACAGGAGAATTAAAGACAGCTTTAAGTCAAAGTGGCGCATGTGACGGCTCCCATGCAAGGAGTCTACCGGCCAATGTATTGAGGCACACCGAATTCACACAAACCTTCAAAACTAAGCAGCATACTTACAAAGGAAATCAATCAGAGCTGAAGAAAACAGCCTTTCTAGAAACACAGGCACTGACATTTTACAGGCTGTTTTCTCAGGATTTCACAGCTAAAATATTTTGTTCAATCTGCCTGCAAAACAGACCCAGAGCAATGCGACCAGATCAGGTCCCAAGCTCTTCCATTAACACAGCATCATTTTTGCTTATCCTCCTGCTCCAAAGAGCCTGTTTTCACACTCATAGGGTAGATAACAGCCTTCTGAGATGTGCTGCCCTTGTAAAAGTTGGTATGAAAAACATTCTTTGGGCTTACATCCCCCTTCATTATGTCTGCACCCGCAAACACAAAACTCACACTTTTACCCCATTTCTCTGTGTCTTTCTGATTCCACAGATGCCATTATTGAACTTATACCTAAATCCCAACTTCTGTATATAGCTAATTACAGAGCAAATACTGCTTCCTGATGAAGGCAGACACAGCCTAATAGAGGCAGGGCAGTGTCCACTCCACACTGACTCAGAAGAACACACCAACCACCCCCTTAGCCTCGCAGCAAGGGTTCAGCCTGACAGACCTGGCTGCAGGGCTGGGTCGTGTCGCCCACTGATAGAAGGTTCTGCAAAATGCCATCCCCTCCTATATGCTACTCTATGGAGTCCTTTGTACCCACAGGATTTGGGGACAGGCCAGCAATATTTCCAAATTTTCCTAATCTTAGGCTTTCCTGCTCAAAGACTCTAAACCGATGTTTAATACAGAAAAATACCCCACTGCTTTTTTTAAAACTTCTGGTCCAAGTCTCAGTCATTCCACCTAATCTAAATGCCCTCTTCTTTTTCCCCCCCCCCTTTGCAAGCGCAAGCTTTATCCGTAAAGTCATGCACTTTAAAAATGCCCTGAAACCACAAATCACAGTTGCTGTGCCCAGACACATGATTCATAACCACAATAACCTTGTTTGAGGCTTGCTACTGTCTTCTGCATTGACACTAATTCTAAAGACAAGGTGCAGATTGCTTCTCCTGCAAATACACTCTGCAACCTTGAAGAGACCTGGAGAACCTTCAGCCTCAGCTTCATTCCTTAGCTGCCTGAAGAGATTACAGTTTAAAAAAGACTGCATCAACTGCATCAGTGGCCAGCATCCATGATCCATCCTATGAATACTGCTCCCAAAGAGGAGTGCTTGCACCTTCAAAACTCATCTTCTCAGTGAGAAATACAGGAAATGGTTCCATACACAAGAGCAGCCCCCTTGTGCCAGTCAGGTCTTACCACAGCCATGAGGACTCACGAAGGAAGGGTGGGTGAAGTCAGCATAAATGAAACTGACATCCTGCTCCTGACTTCTAGCTAAAAGAACATCAGACTTTGACCCTACTTGAAAAGAAATTACCTACCACACTGCTTGTCCAGGTAATCTGCAGGGTCTTAATGGCACATTCTCCATGAAACCCACAGGTCTCCTCCAACTCAGAAGCCATGTATGTATGGCTCAGCTGAATATGAACCTTCTTGCCTCAGCAAATAGGCTGCAAGGCCCACCCATCTATACACCTGCTGCCTTCATTGCAACCACACAACACAGAACAGTTTGACCCTGGGGGTCCTGGAGTGGCATCCTCCCACCAGCAGGGAGGTGGGTCTGGGCATCTCCTACTTCTTTTGACTGCTCCCTGGCATTTTCAGCCAGGAGTAACCCAAGCACTCGTGCAGTTTGAGTTCATCCATCAGGTCCTAGCACGGAACTGGGTAGGATGACTGGCAAGATGCCTCTTTGCACATTTGGTTTTACCATCTTCCTGAATGGAGGAGTTTACATCAGTACAGTAGCCAAGAAAACACAGAGCTGCTTCAGCTGACACGTAGCAGAACACACTTTCCTAACCTCCTTTCCTCCAAATGACTGCAGTTGCCCCAAAGAACACAGTGAAAGCAATATTTTCCTTCAGGCATGAATAGATTACATCATTTCTCTGAACTGCAAATTATTCTATTCTTAGTTAATGATTAGCAGTGCTGTAGGAACAGACCAAACACTTCAAACTCAGCTCCAGATTTTGTTCTGAAACACCCTTTACACATAAGGTGCTCTCCCTGGTACTGCACTTAGGAAAACAGAATCACTTTTGTCTATTCACTGAGACACCAGAAAACCATTTTACACAAAGGGACGGAATTGCCCATGATGAACAGAAACAAAAAAGCCAAGTTCTTGCACTACTGTACTTTTGTGAGATTTGCTTCTTCCATCTCACATGGTAACAGATGAACACTGAAAACAATGTCCCATCTTGTTCTGTCAGCACATGGGCACCTAATAGATAGACTACCAAGATGTAGAAGGCACACAGAAGGCTTTTTTCTATTTCTTTGTGTTGTATAACTACAGGACATAGCTACAACACTCATGCTTACTTCCTACTCTGCCCTTGAAGAAATTAAAGGCAAATAATGTAAAAAACACAAAAGACACTGGGGAAAACACTTGCTACACTTGTGTAAATATAGGACATCTTTCAGGTGTCTGGCTGGTACAGAATCTGATGATATTATTTCCAGAACAGCTTTATTTAAGTAATACGTTTTCTTAGATGGTTTATTTGCATAAGACTCTGGGACACCTGACAGCAGGCAAAAAGCAGCTGCATCAGCAGCTGCCGCACTGATCTCAGGCCTCAACGCTGATTATCAGAAGCAGAGATGCTGCTCCCAAGGAATACTTAACAGCCTGCTCGCAGCCCCCACCTATTCTCCCAGTTCCAGCATCTCCTCCTCTGCTGTGCACAAAAGGCACTTCTTTCTCATTCCCAGAAAGGGCCTGCCATGGGATGGCAGCCTGGCCCTTCTGCTGCCCATAGAGCACGCAACAGCGCTGCCCGGGAGGAAACATGCCAGACCCTGTTGGCATGGTTTCCAGTGGAATCAGGAAAGCCAGACTTGACACGGGATAGGTTAAAGCCATGGAAAGCAAGCAGAAATCACAGAGTCATGCTGATGTGTGATGTCTTCCCAAACCTTAGCATTGAACTAAAGATGAGGTTCCTCAAAGCTGTCTCCTTGCACCACTACCGTATCTGGTTGTTTTAAACTTAGTCAGCATTGCACTCACAAACAATTTGACTAGCCTGACCAAAAAGAAAGCAAACTCTCCACCATATGCTCACTATTACTGCCAGGTTCCAAGACCAGTCACAAATGAGAAAGGCATAAAAGCTTTCCTGTTGCTATGCTACAGATGTTGTTCAATATCTTCGTGGTGTATTTCTGAGACTCAAGAGCCTGGTTTTTCTGGCTGTAACTGCATGTGGGTACAAGTCTATTGAAATCAATGGACCCAAGCAATTTCAGATATAAAAGAGCATCTGGCCCTGTCTCTTCAAGCCTTCCAGCACAAATACAACATGCACAATTGCATTCTGACAGGAAGAGCCTGAGTACAGCAATCCTTAGCTTCAGTTCTTGCTTATTATGAAAATGCATAACTGTCAATACAAAACACCAGTAGAACCAGTCAGAATTGTATTTAAAAGTCCAAGCTTTCTAGCTCAGCTCCCATGGCCCACATACGAAACTTGTCTTTGAATTGCCTGAAAAAAGCATCAGCTTTTCATCCAAAGCAATAGCTTCCTACTTGATGGGTTGGAGTCCACATTTTCTCCTTCTGAGCACACTGTAAAGTGTCTCAGAGGCATGCACCCCTGCTCTAATTGGAAACAAAATACAGTTTTATACACATATCTGCCCATACTGTCAGTGTTTACACTATGAAGCTATTTCTCAGTTGTTAGATCAGGATAAGCTGCTAATTAAGATGTACAGCAGAAAAAGCCATTTTGGTGGAAAAAACAAAAAAGTGCTGCATGAGGCTCAGGAGATTGGAATCTGATCCCAGCTGGGTCACAGACTTCCCTACTTACTGCCTGCAGATAACATTAATATCTTAACCTTCCTCACTTCCTCAGATGCAAACTGGAAACACTAACAGAGTCTCCTAATGGAGACACTTTGTACTTAATGGTGACACTTCATACTGGATTTGGGTTGTGTACAAGCCTAAGAGAGGGTTATAAGGAAGATTATCAAGACAAAAAAAAAAAAGAGAACTGAGCATGATCTGCACATGCCTTGGATTCACATGGAGAAGACAGAAAGAAGAACAAAACCTACTAAAACTGAACAAGTTTGATGTGTTTAAACAGCCTTGGTGCAGGACCACTCCTCTAGGCTGTACTGTGTGTTCAGCTCAATAAAATGAGATTCAGACAACTTATTAATTACAAGGTCTTGTGCTCTCCATTTATGCAAGAACACAGCTTCTATTGATAAACTGTGAGCAGCTCAAATGCAGCTGAAAGAAACAATATTCTAGGCACTGGAAGAATTGGATTACTACTCAATTCCATGAGCAGACAGGAGCTTCCCTACCCCTTTCAGCTGAAGTTCACCAGCCTGCTCTGAATTTCCTGGTTACATGCATCAACTGTGATAAATCTTTGGTAAGAACACAGCGCATTTAAACCCTGCCACAAAGACTCCTGAAGTGCAGACCAGCACCAGTGAAGTGAAATGCAGAATGAACTCTCCTCTACTTCCCTGCTGCTCTTTGCAAAGAGCACCCACCAAACACCTTTGTCTACACTTTTAGCTCAGATCCTCAATCACTCCTTCCTATTAAAGTTTTTGGATTTGGTCTTATTACAGCTTTGAAAGACCTCTCTCTTCCTGACCATTTAACTTTTTGCCTAATAATTCAAGTTCAATGACATGTAGAGGCTGACAGGGAGCAGATAAAAGAAACCTCATGTACTCACTGAAATTAAAGCTAGACCTCTTCTCACTGGATAAGGATTAAAACCATGAGCAGGGCCCCTGGCAGTTTCCACTCAAGAACAATGACAACAGGAGCCTTGCTGCTAAATTCTCACATCTCACTTGATTTTCTCACTGCAAGAGAGGAGGCTTACATGACTGTGGCAATTTTTTAAAACATCTTGAGAAATACAAGCGGTACCTCTGCACTGCAGCCCCTCACAGCTATAATGCAATATTTCAGAGCTGGTGACGAGAAACACTCTCTGAAACACCCAGCAGCAGAGAGATTGCTGCTCTGTACTGAAATACCACCACTCACTCTCTGGCTGTGGACACATACTCCAGAGAGACTCACACCTTCACACAAAAGAAAAGTTATGACCTCCAAGAGAGAAGTGTGAGGCTGCAGTAAGAGCAGCCATGCTGTGACCGGAAGCCACCCCCAGCACATAGATGCAGGCAACATGTCCCAGTTTTCACTCCATTCTCCACCCTACAAAGAAGACAAGAACCAACCACAGAAAAGGAAAAAAACAAACCCCAGAACAAAATCCAACTTCATGATGACTGTGCAGTGTCACCAAATAAACCCAGTGCTTGAAAACTTCACTCTTCTTGGAAGAAGAACGACCAAGTAATTCTTCTTCCAATAACCAATGGATAAAATGAAAATGGCATTTACCAGCTCTATTTGTACTGTTTTTCACTTGAGTCATTCAAATAACTAAAAGCTGTCTGCACCCATTACACAAACTCCCCTCTGAACAGATAATACCAGGGGTGCAATTGGGAAATCCTGGGATCAGCATCTCTTTGCATCTGGGCTGTGTTGCAAATTCACATATCCTATAAACAACCTCAATAAAACATTTCAACAAAACAGAGCAACGAATCCTCAGACAAGGTGAGCATGTGGTGACTAACACACACTAATCAGCACATGTTGCAAGGAACTTTTTTTGCTACTGTGAACTCTAAATTTGAAGCGTGAAAAGAAAAAATGCCACATCACAGATTCAACTTGCAGTGCTTGCGTTCAGCAGCAGCAGTTTTTGGATAGCTCAGCTCACAATGACAAGAGGACATTTCCTACAGAAAAGACATCTACACAAAAAAGTTTAAAAAAAAAAAAAGTGTTTTTATTTTCACTTGTTTCCACCTCTGTGCCATAAACACCCTCACCGTGCAGCACAGAAAATATACATATCTACTTTGGTTAAAACACCATTACAATACATAACTCATGTACATGCAGGCATAGGAGGAGTCTTGTCAAACTATTTGGGTTTGTTTGAACAAGCCCCAGAGATTCATTAGGCAATCCATCCCAGTAAAGTCAAGATGCACAGCATTTCCAGAGTTCTGGAATGACTGGTATGAGATCAACAAAAACAGGAGACCCACCTTGTGGTGCTGTTGTCACCTTGTCAGTCACAGGGTATTTTATTTCAGGTTTCCACAATCTGAAACAAAACAAAAGCTCTCAGTTAGTGGCAGCTGCTAAAGGGAAAAGCTTTAATTTTATTATATGAATTAAAGACTCATGAACTGCAACATGCTAATAAGAAAATGCCTTCCTTCTCTGCTATTAGTAACATGGGCAAAGTTGCACCAAATGCTCTTTTCCAGTGACTAGAACCTCTCTTGCCATTACAGCTTACATCCCTTGATTTGCATCAGACCACGTCTTACTGAAGAGCTCGGGCCTTCAGAATGCCTGTTTTTGTATAAAGTGAATATTCATGGAAAAGCTGATTCCTCTGAAGCACAGGCTATACTATAGTGTCTGTTAGAATCAGAGTTTCATAGAAACAATTAAAACCTTTCTTTCTTTACTGAAAGAAGATGATCTGAAGGCAGAAGACCTTTCATGTATCTAGATTCACTGAGGATGATTTGCCAAAAACTAGAAAAGACGCTAACAGCAACAGGCCTAAGTACAAGGAGTCAGCAAACAAACAACATAGATAACACAATCTCATTTGCCAAAAGCTTCCTTGTTGACAGGAATCCCACAGTTACACTGCACAGTAACAAATGATCACTGTGCTTACCAGCTGCAGACCAGACTGATGGGACCTATTAATTCAGTATCAAGTAACATGATATCATGAACCACAGAAAATCTGCAACAGGGAAGTGTTGAGCAGTCACAGGAGATTCTCTAGTGCTACAGCTGTTTTACTGCAGGACAGCTTCAAGTCAACAGCCAACAAATGGACCATTTTCCAGCCTATCATCTTCAATCAGCATGAACTTTACCTGCAGAACTAACTTCTGCGAAAATGTGGGTAACAAAGCTCACAGCTGGACAAAGCTATTTAAGATACTCATTGCTTCAAAGGGGAAAGATAGGGAGAAGACAAATGTCAGCAGGAATAAAAGCACCTTGTACTTTCAGTGAGCTTTGCTATGTCTCCCTGTACCCATAAGCACAGGGGTCGTCACTGATAGCAATGGGAGTCTCATCTCTGACTTCACCAAAGCTAGAGAAGAAAAAATATTTACTTTCACAGAAAGACAGAAAAGAAGGACAGATTCAACATCTTGCCAAAGTTAACAGGAAGCAGTGGCTGAATCATGAGCAGAAAGCAAGGACTCCATCCCTCCCTCCTTCTTTTAAGCATGGGGCAACTTTCTGAAAGCAGAAAGACTTAAGTCTCCACAGCACACTGCTGTTATAACTGAGGATGAAGATGGAGGGGTAACCAGGAGAACAGAAGGGAAGTCAAGCTCAACTATTTCTTCTTTCCTCTCAACACCAGCAAATGAAAAGTCAGTCCTTACAATATACTGGCCAGGCAGGCATCTTATTATCTAGGGTTAATGCCACATGTCTGAGAAGACAATCAGCTGTAAGACTGATCAGTTAGATCAGTCAGACTTAGATCAATCAGTTAGACTTACTAAATGATACTTGCCTAAGGTACCACCCCCAGGTGCAGAGTCATGCACCAAAGACTGAGCATTCCTTAGGAAGATGCTACTCATCCAGACACTGCTAGTAATGGTCAGCAAAACACAGGCATGTAACAACTCACACATAATATTCCCCTCTTGAGCAAAACCCCATTCAGCACCCTCCAATCTCTGAGGAGCTCCCAGTTCATATCCAAACCAAGAGACAAGAAGGAACGGTACCAGCAGGATCCCTTTTGTCAAGCTTCTGATGAGCAAATGCACACAAATGCATGGACAAGCACACAACCCTGGCACCTCCAGCAAGCAGAATTTCCAGTATTTTTACAGCTTGGTCCACAATTATTTACTCCTTAAAGACTCCAGACTCAACCTACTATCTGTGGTCGTAATAAATGGGAAACAGACTTGTTGCTAAAATGTCCATGAAACACCAATCAGACACTTATTTACACTCCTGCTACTGTTACACTCAGTTAACTCCACTTTAAAAACATCAAGACTTTGCAAACAGCCCTGACTCATGCAGCCTGTGGTGAACAGGGGACATATTCTGGAAAAGACTGCTAATAAAATACCATGCCAACTGCTTGACTCAGAGAAAACAAGATTAGCACTGTGACATGTTGGCATTTTGACTTCTGAATATTTGCTGGATGATAAAATCAGGAGCTGTCTTTAAAGTCTACACTGAACAAAAATATCTACCCCTTTCCCATAACTACAGTGGCATTTACTAATGCTGTGAGCTCTTATGCCAAGTTGGTGTTCCTCCAAGGAGCCACACTGACAGCCCTGGTCAAAGAAGACCAAAAGACTAAAGACTCAAGTCTTTCACTAACTGCTTTCCAGTAACATCTGACAGGAAAATAAAGCTGTCCTGTATTTTCCATCTTTCAGTATACACCTGCCCCAAGAGATGAGCACGTACTATAATGATAGCTGAGCTTATCCAAAAAATTCATTGCCTTAACTGGATACATCCTCCAACACCCTGGGGACAGTTCACTTCAGAAGATGGAGGTGTTTTGACTAAAAGGGAGAAACTGTTTGGAAATCTGAAGGTGGAAGACGGATTGGGTAATGGTGATCATGAAATGATAACGCCAACTATTCAGATACAAGGGAGGAACAAGTAAAGCAGATTGAGGGCAGTGAATCTCAAAGAAAAAAAGACAGATTTCAAACAGCTCCACACAGGTCAGTAAGGCTTCGTAGGAAGCCAAAAGCATAGAAAAGTGCTAGAATGGAATAAAAACACAGAGAAAACCTATTTTATGGTAAAATAAAGGTGGGACGTGAACCGACTACAGTGCTGACAAGAGAAATATGTTTAAAGAAAGGATTCATGTAGAAAAGTCAATTTAAGCAGATGAAATCTTACTAAAAATTTTTTATCATTAAAAACCTCCAAACCAACCACACACTAATAGATGAAACCACTGACAGCATGAACTCACAGGAAATAAGGGAAGACCTAAAGCACTGCCTAAAAGCAAGCACAGAACCATGAACCACCACAAAAAGCAAAGAGGATGATAACCACACAAGGAATTGGAGACCTGTCAGCCTAACTCAGACTCCCAAAACAAACTGTGAATTAGTTAAAAATATCTGAAAGACAGATGGCCCACATCAACAAATCTAATTCTGTAAAGAACCAACCCAAACAAACTGGTCTGATCTAGCTTTCTGTTACAATATAGCATATTTACTGGAAAAGGGCAGCACATATATTCTATATTCTCTGGGGTGGGGGGCTGCAAATGAATGTGTGCTCAGGGGGCTAGGGTTAGTGAGCCTGAGGCTTGCTTCCTTGCAATGCTTTGTGTGCACAGCCAGAAAAAAACACTGAGCTGAGAGAGTTCACAAGTATTTCATCACACTCAAAATCATCCAAAAATCAATGCCATGGAACTCACTGATCCAAAGTGCTGCAGCAGTGCTGCTGCAGAGGCAGCAAAAACAAAATGTTTCCACATAGAGCTTCATCCACCAACATCTTATTTGAGACCCAACAGGCTGAGCCCAGGTACCCAACACTGCTCAGCCAGAGCTGGAGTGCAAGCCCACATTCCTCTCTGCTGTGCTGGCTCTTAGGTGGAGGCAAGTCACACCCCACAGTAATAGCAAAGTGAACAATTGAATATTCAGCTTCCACTCAAGAGGTGGCTCCTAATAGGTTTTCCAGAGCTCTTCTGTCAGAGCCATCAACCTCATACTGTCAACTGTTGCCTGACACAGACATGCCTTAGCCCAGGAGATAATCCTACAAAGTATAAAGCTAGCAGTTGTTCAACATGTCTGAAAGACTTGCAAAGGCGATTTAGGCTAATCTAACTAAATTAGGAACCCTCTGAAGCTGTCAGTTGCCTTCACTGGACAGTCAAAAAGACCCAGGCAAACAGGATGGTGATATCTCAGCAAACCTGCTGCCACAACCAAGATCAGCACTGTACCTTGCAATTTTCTCCAGCCTTGTGCATTTACTGTTCTTTGATCTGCTCACCGAAGACAATGGACAGTCCAAGATTTTGGTTGTTCACCCACCTGCATGAGATGAAGCTGAGCTGCAGGAGCTGTGGCTGCGCTCTGAAGGCCTTGGTCCTGAAGGTACACTCAGATAAGTGACATTCTGGACTGGGGCTCACATTTGAAGCCTACTAGTTCAGCAGTCTGCTCACTGCAGTCTCTGTGACAGAACAGAATAATCTTCCATTTCTTTAAAAAGACAAATTTCAACACTCACTTTACCTCTAACTGACCTAAGACCATTCCTCATCTGCTATGGTACTTTTTGATAGTCGCTCTTACCACTTCTAGTGAAATGGAAAGTCTAATGAGTTCTAAAACCCTCAGAATATTTGAGATTGTTTACACATGAGAAATGATCTGTGGCTCAGAACTGAAGCAGCAGCAACATAACAGATCTGTAGGGCACCTTCCCTGCTGCGCAAAAAAGGAGCAGCTACACATTCAACACTTAATGGAAGCCAAGAGCCTAGTCTTCCAGGAGCACACACCCTTTCAACTTCCATCTGCCAGTTTCAGGGACAGGAATTTACACAAAGTACACAGAGCGCTGTCGGTATTTCTGCAGCAGAGAGCCTCGGAGATTCTGTTGGGTTTTCTAGATGATCCTGTTATCCATTTATTTAACGTTTGAACACATTTTCAAGGGCGCAATTCAAAACACTGCAAGGGTACCAATAGTGCAAGAAAACATTAACAAACAAAAACCCCTTACTTTCAAAGGAGATCAGTGTTGTCACCACTCCTCCTATTCAAGTAATTCCTTTATCCTCATGACAAGGTACTTCTACTAGTACCAGCCTGCAAATTTTTAATTGCTCCACATTCTCCTTCACAGGCAATGTCTTGCTCATAGCAGTTCTGATTTCCAGGAGTTTATTCAGTTTATCCAGTTGCAAGTAACATTAAACCATATCCTTTTATTATCTCCTCTTAAAATCTTGAATTTATTGGCATCAACACTGTATCAGCTAAAATAGTCAGAAGCTTGCTGTGAGGAAAAGAATTGCCTGAATCTTTTTTCTTCTTCCATCAGATTTCATATTCAAAGGCCTTACTCCTAGCTAGGACAGATCAGCAGAGCTCTATCAAAATTCCAGGAAACGCCACCAGTTCACAGGAGTGAAGGATCCACCTTGGACACTTGTGTCAGGAAACCACAACGCGAGTTATTCTTTTCTCCGCAATGACAAAAATATGCTTGGGAAGTATCTTTGCTTTCTTTTGCTGAGAATCCACATGTTCCTAAAATAAATCTTCAAGTGTTTCTGTTACTCTCACATGTGTTCCTGAGACTACAAAGTCAAAGAGCTTCACCAGTGACCACCACTCTCCAACCACATCACCCCACTCAGCCCTGCCAATCACAACTTTTCAAGATGAAGTACTAAATGAACAGTCTCCCTTCTCCTTTGCAGGCTCCTAGTATTTTAATGGACAAACACCTCCTAGCCCATAATCTTCACCCTCCTAATTCTAGTACCATATAGCAAAGGATTAGTTATCCTGGTACAGAAGGGTTACTGAGACACAGACAAATGACTTATTGCAAGTTCCCTATAAAATACCTGGAAGCATTTACAGACCTCAAGTCAGATGACATCCATCACAGTCTCAGCTGATGCTAAGAGTTCTCATCAAACAGGTTCACGGCAGCTACACAACTTCGAAAAGTCTAGGAGCAGCACAAGTTAAGGTTTAATAGTTAAAAAGCTCTCTTTCAATACCACCATAGGCAGCTTCACCAACCCTTCCTGATTTCCTTGCAGCAAATCAAAGAATAAAAGGCAAATCTTCAATAATACAGAGAAGACTGACACTCACTTCCAAAAATCAAGTACAATTTAAGGCATTCTTATCAGAAATGAATGAGAGTTCTTCTGGAGTTTCTACATGTCACATATATAAAGGATTACTTTGGGGAATCTTATTTTAATTAGATAATGAATCAATTCAATTTGTGCTAACCTAGGCTTTCAATACTCAAATATTGAATAAAGTAACAAGACTCTGCTATCCCAGAAAAGAATAAGTTAAATAATTAACTTACCTGAGTAGTTTAAACTCCGGTTTCCTGATGCACAGTTTAGACAACTATTTCATAACCAGTTTCTAGCCAGATCCTGGTAACCAACCCCCTTCTCCATGCCCAAATCACCCACAGAGGGCCAGAGCACAGTGCTGATGACTCCACAGTGACCCCAAGCAGCTTCCATTGGATACCAACACGTACAGTTACTTGGACTTCAAATGATTTTTTTCTCCCTCTACAGTGGAAGCGCCCACCCATTCACCAATGCAAAAAATTAACTCCTGAACGCAAGATAATACAAGAATTGTTGCAGCAGCCCTCTCATTAGGGGCATAAATGAGCCAAGACACAGACATTTAACAACGTGAAAAGGGTCCCAGTTTATCCTTCCTTACAGCTTGGCCATCCTGACTCTGATCACAGCAAGCTCCTCTGCAGGGTCCAGCTGCAGACTCTGCCTGCTGGTTATCTCCTGCTGCACTCTGCCTGCAAATACTGGTTTGCAGACTGAACACAGGCCTTGGCCAGCTCCACTGTGACTGCAGCCCCAGCAGCAGGCTCCAACTCCATCACACCCAGGCTGACCTCACAGGTGATTTTTTTGCCAGCAGTAACTCTCTTCCTTGTTTTGTTCTTCTTTGTGTCTCTCTGGAGCTTTCCTTCTCCCTTAAGACTCCTCTACCTCCAGCTCCTCCTCACCAAAAGGCTCCCTTAACCAGCCAACCCACCCCTTTTATCACACCTGTCTTTATAAGTCACAGCTGTGACCCATCAAAAGCAAGGCTGCTCCTCTTTGGTAATTAGCACAGCTGTGACTTACCAGGGGCAAAGTTGCCTGAAATCCCTTCTTTCACACCACAAAGAATGACTGATATAGAAATGTCAGTATTTTCAGGGCAGTTTTACGCAGTTTACAGAACACAGAAATAATTAAGACATATTCTGAAAATACAGGAGATAAGCAAAAGCACCGAGTGGCTGCTCCTAAATGGAGGAACACGAACTTAATGAGGCAGGAGTTCTGCAGAAACAAGTAATAATGTGATCCCATAATTAAAGACTACTTTGTAATGTGTATGCAGAAGGCTGCCACAAAGACTGCACAAACACCCTTTTTTTTCCCCAGTGTTTCCTGAAATGAGCCATTTGACTCAGCAATATTAAAAGGTTCCTTTAACAGCCTTTTTTGGTCTGTGAAACATCATCTAACGTGACTGAGGTCGAGTGCACTAAGAATCTGCGCGACATTTTGTGCTGCAACACGACAAAAGAGGCACTGTCTGAGCTGCAAGGGCTGACCAGCACTCCATCTATTGCTACAGCCACACTAGAAACACATGTGGAAGTGTACAGAGCTTAGAAGTCATTTTAAAACTTTTTAAGTACACAGGATGTTTAAATTCTGAATAAAATATATAAATACAAAGTCCTTGGTGGCCTCCTAGACCATATATGAGAGAGTGGCATCACAGAAGCAGCATGTTAATGACACTATCCACTCAAAAGGTTAACAGGGGGAGGCAAGGACACACAGTAGGGCTTTCTGTGTGCCTTACCAGAGAGGCCTCTATTACAAGTAACAATGGCAAACTCATTCAAATCTGGCTTAGAAATCCCACTTTTTACAGATTTATTAACTTTTAATTAGTAGGCACAAGCTACCAGTACAAGCTATCACTAGCTCTAAATAATCCTTCCTTATGAAGTGACATTATCTCTATTGTGTTTGTATTTCAGTGAAGGAAGAATACACTTTTTCTTTTATTAAAAGGGCTGACACTCAGTAACACAATTAATGAGTAACTTTGAATATTATCTTCTTTTGAAACCCTCTATTCAGGACTGGAACACTGTAATTACAGGTGCTGAGCAAAGAGCTCGTCTAGGTACACTTCAAAATGCTACATATATAATTCATCTTAAACTTTCTTTCAAAAGAGAGATTTTCAAAGGTTTAAGGAGCTTTCAAAATGGGGAGTTTGATTTAATAGGGACTGGTCACTCAAAGCAGATACTCAGAAAACCGCTCCAGTAGCCCTAAGCTGGCCACTGTGGCAACTATTCTAAAGCTGTGATTCTTGAAAGTAGTCCCTCTACCATTTAAACAGCCCTGCTAACCCCAGTGGGTCTTATCACATAACCACTTGTAAAATCAAGACATACCAAACACAGGGCTGAAGGCATCCCATGCAACATTTCCACTAACACTTTTTGGTTCTGAAATAATCTCTTTAACAGTCT
>WAAG01034932.1:2336-13345 GCA_013390105.1 Tichodroma muraria | reverse complement strand
ATCATGTTTACACAGCTCAGGGCTCTTGGACCAAGCAGATAATGGCATTACAACACATACTGGAAGGTGAGCAAACTCACTTTCAATAGGAAAATGAAACCTCTCAGGAGTGGTAACTGACCAGAACAGATTATTAACCATGTAAGAGTCCCCCTTCACTCACAGCCATTAATTACACAGAACATCTTTTTAAAAGGGACACCTGCATTCAAATAAAAGATGTTGCAACCAATGCAGCACTGCTTATGTGGATAATAATTTCTTACTGCAAAAAACATTAGCCATGCAAAGTTGATCATCATCACTGCAGCAACAGATTCCTCAAAAGGCAGTTGTTTTTAACTAAGAAAGGACACCACATAGAGTGAAAAGACGTCAAGTACTGTAATTACAGTGCTCCAGCACACAGGTTTTTCAGACATTGCTCTGGAATGCACATGTTCTCTGTCCTTATCTCTTCTTCTCCTTTACCATGCCTTTTTATTGAAATAAAAATTCATTTAGACTGGGCTAGCTAGTCTTCAAGATAAATCAACGTGACATTTCAAAACAAACGGAAAATGAGAGTAACCTATTAAGAGGTATAAATTTTGAGACAGTAGTACAAGCCTACAGCTCATGATGAAGTTTTGCCATCCTCCTCCCAGAGGAGTTGGGCTGTTCAACATTCTCTGTGAGGTCTTAGAGGAGTCCCACCTCAGGAGTACTCATTACAAATGGTATAAACTAACATCAAAATACTTAAGCACAGCAATGAAAATAAGAAAGGGAGGGCGAGAACGCCACTTTCTTTATGCAAGAGAGGAATAAGAATAGTATTAATGCAGTATCTGTAAGCACATACACTCCACACAGCTCAGCTTAAGTATTATTCTAAATACCTGAGGAGAGAGCTGGAGGGCAACACAAAACTTACTTTTAACCCAAACACTAACAGTCACAGTAAAATGGTCAGAACAAAATCCTCATGTCTTATTTGCCAGACTCGGTTTTTTCTTCTCCTATGTTCTTAATGAAGAAACTAGGGACAGAGGGAAAGGGATCTATTTTGCTGGTTTTACTTTTTATTGGTATATTTTTGCCTGTTAACTGGCAAACTGGACATCGCCATATAAACAGTAATTAAAAAGAGGGCAAAAAGAATTCTACAAAATTCAAGATATATGCAGAAAAATACCTCTTGTCCAGACTACAAAATAACAGCAATACTTGAATTAAAGAGAAAATAACATAGAAAAAAATAGTCTTCATCATGCCTCCATTTTCCATTCATGTAGACAGAGCAATCTTCCTGAAACATTTATACAGAAAACTACTCAAGGAGAGTCTTCATACGTTAGTAAGAAAATGCAACACTGTGCACCTACTTTTCTTCTTTAAATATCAAGATCATTCATGAACCCCAAACAGTGCAATTCTTTTAGAAACATGGGCTGTTCAGAGACTTTTCATCCAAAATTATTTAATGCTTTAACAAGAAAGCGTGACTTCTGACCAATGTTCTCTGCATGTTCCAAGTTAATAGCAAACTTTCAGTCAAGTCAGGGTGCTCCTGATCAAGCTCCTGTCCTCCACCTGATTAAGTGCAGGCTCATTTCTTTGAACATCCACCCTAAGCCAAGTAAAAGGGTCAAAGGGCACTGGTTTGTAATAAATTTGTTTAAATTCACAAAAGCAGCTTGCTTTCCCCTAGGCAAAGGTAAGAGCCCTTTGCAAGCTGTGCTAACTTTCCAGCAAGGCTTCCCTCAGCCACTGCTGGGACCTCACAGCTGCTGGCACATCACTGCTGCCCACCACTCCAAGAGCAACAGACCAGTTGTAAGCCCAACAGTGAACAAAAAACCAGTCACAGTAAAATATCCAGTACCTTCATAGCCTACCACGTTAAAAATTATCTTACTATCTTCAGTATCGCATGAAAAAAAAAAAAGAGAAAAAAAAATCACACTCTGCCTATCTGCCACTGGGCTTCACAGTGGACATGAAAGATTCCCATGCTTTCATTTGCTCTTTGAAGCATACAAAAAGCTTGTCCCATACCCTTACCTCTTTTAGTAAAAAGTCAGGCCTCTAAACACCATGCTCTCAACCGCTGCCAATGTCCTGCTTCAAGCACTATTACAGATGTCCTTTCCAAACAAGATTTGTCTGGTATGGTCAAACTTTTCCAGGTGAACTTAAAATTTAGGATTTGTCCTTCCTCACATCACATAATAAAGATGAGTATGCAGAGACAGCAACAGTCAGTCTGTTGAACACAAGTCAAGAAAATGTATTTCAATTTACTCTGACCCTGCAGTGCTTGAGGTGCTCCACTTTCCTACTCATTGTGAGGAGTATTACAAAGGCAGTCGACAAGCAAATCTGGGGATTTCCACCTCAGCATGACAACCCTCAGTTCAATGCAACAAGACAATTTTAAGCTGAATTCCACACACTATGAACATCTACTAATGATAGCATCCTTTTCTTTTCCTAAACTATTTAAATAAGCTTATTCTCATACTTTGTGCTATTATGTTTTCATTTGAAATGCTCATCCTTACTCAGGAGGTAAGTTCAACTTCATCCTGCAAAGGATGATGGAAAAGAGGATAGACAGGAAAGAGGAGGAGAGTTTTCATCTTCTAAATTTATTCTGTCTGTGCCAGAGGAACCTAAACCCTCACCTTGGTATATTCTCTACTCAATCTGAGCTATTTCAGAAAAACAACAACTATACTGATCTCCATTTATAAAGAAAGATCACAATGGAAAGACACATAGCTAGACTAAAAAGGTTTTTCCAAGTACATTATTTGCAGTACACACACCTCCTCTGCTTCCTTTTATTAAAAAGGAGAAAAAAACCCCAACCAAACCCAAACAAACAAAAACATAAACATTCATATCATCATCTGTATTTGAAGCATATAATATATAGAGATGTGCTTTACTGAAATAAAAACAGGTTATAACTTCAAGGGTTTAACTGATCAGTAGGCTATCCCAATTCACACCAGGAAACTATGTGCTGATTTTGGCTGGGGTAGAGGTAATTTTATTCACAGTGGCTGGTGTGGGGCTGTGTTTTGGATTTATGCTGAACTCAGGGCTGATAATACAGAGATGTTTTTGTTATTGCTGAGCAGGGTTTACGCAGACCCAGGGCCTTCTCTGCTCTTTGTACCAGCCATGCCAGCAAGGAAGCTGAGAGTGCCTGGGAGGGTGGGAGGAGACACAGCCCGGACAGGTGACCCCAGCTAACCAAAGGGATATTCCAGACCACGTGGCATCATGCTCAGTACATAAAGTGAGGGGAAGAAGATGGAAAGGGGGAACATTTGGAGTGATGGTGTTTGTCCTCCCAAGAAACAGTTATCCACTGTGGGGCCCTGCTCTCCTGGAGAAGGCTGAACACCTGCCTGCCCATGGAAAGTAGGGAATTCATTCCTTCTTTTGCTTTGTTTGTGTGTGTGGCTTTTGTTATCCCTGTTAAGCTGTCTTTATGTCAGCCCACAGGCTTCCCAGCTTTTACCCTTCTGATTCCCTCCCCATTCCTGGCGCAGTGCGAGTGAGCGAGTGGCTACATGGGGCTTGGTTGCTGGCTGGGGATAAACCCTGACACTGTACAAGTAATTAAAAAAAAAATAAATCCTGCTACTTATACAGCACTTCCAGAGTCCTGTCTGTACAAAAACATCACCAGCCAAACTACAAGGGCTTTCAACAGACAGCAGGGAAGTCATGGTCTCCCCTATCCCGATCCAACACTGCTAGGAATATGGCTATGTTGCAGGAAAGAAATGAAAGCAAAATATTTCTGTCTCCAGAAACTGCTACAGTCAAAGTAAGACATGTTGCTACGGTACCTTTACACACAAATAATGAAAAGCTTGAAAAGATAGTCCCTGGTTACTTCATGACCCACTCAAAATCTAAATTAAGCATTCGTCAATAGTTTAGGCTCACTGCTCAGAACTGTTAAAAAAAAACTTCTGCAAACCTAATTAACAAGCAAATTAGCATTCTCTTAGACTATATCCATAGAGACTTTGTTTTTACATTTGTACTGTGGCTCACTGCTCAACTGCTGACTCAAGTATTAGTATTTAACTTGTGATGCAATACCAAAACAGTTTCTATGCCTATTACACATGACTGCTTATAAAATTATAACAAATGTTTACTTCTGCCTGTTCAGAGAGGCATCCTTTCTTCTGCAAATATAAAGAAACTCCCAAATAAAATAAATTTTACTCATCAGACAGGAAACCAGTGATGGCAAGAATATTAACAGCTCTGATCACAGCTTTCCCAATCTCATCATACATGTGGTACCCCAGCCTAGAGCATTTTGCCATGTGAAGGTTCCAAAGACAATGTAACCCTCACAGTTCTGAGGAAAAAATTACAACTGCATGCTTAAGGCTCTAAATCAAAAAAGAAACCAATTTGGTTTGTGCTTTCAATGCATTAAAAGCTGTAACTTGAGCTAATCTCACTAGCTGAGGGCCTACACCATGACATTTCAACTCTGAGAACATCAAAAGGCCCAACTTTTACATTAAGAAACGCACTCTTCACCTGTTTTGTCTGTCATTTTGCCATATGATACATTCTGTACTCTATGCACTCATGAAAATACAAGCCAAGGCCTCATCTCATCCAGGGCTCTCACTTCAAGACCCAAGGGCCTCCTTAAAATCCCATTAGAAGTAAACAAGCCTTGGCAAGCATACAAATGCAGAACCAAATCCTAAAACCATCAATGGTACTATGAATGCCATCAAGGTGGTGAATTCCTTTCTCTTGGTTCCCATTACTCCTTTGGTTGCCTTCAGGCAACTGCTCAGTTCGATTTTTTGTTGTTTTAGGGGTTTTTGTTGGGGCTTTTTGAGGGTGTTCTTTTGTTTGGGTTTTTTTGTGGGTTTTTTTTTCCCCCAAATTTAAGTATCTCTGAGCTCACTTCCATGCATCGCTCAACTCCTGCTCTGCACACTTTGGCTGTGGGAATCACGTGAACTGGTATTACCACTGATGCCTGCATATCATAAAAACAAGCTTCCCCTAGAACAGCCCTCCTGTCACAGGCTGGTACTTCCCACTGGTCTAATAAACCTCAAACAAAAGCTCAGGCTCATCATGCCAAGTGCACTTACATCTGATTAACCTCAGGGATCTTTACTGAAGGCACTCTGAACAGTCTTTCTCTCTTTCAGGATTGCCCATCATCCAAGCACTTGAAAAGTCTTTAGAATAAAGTTTTATTACCAAGCCAAATTGATATTTTGGCATATTTTATCCCTCTGTATCTTTTAAACAACATACCTTCTGGATAACCTAAGAATTTGCCTAGCCCTGCAATTTCTCCTTCTATTCCCCTTATCTCAAATTAAACAAAGAAAAGAAAAAGGATATGCTTACAGTGCCAAATAACCAAACACAAACTTTAGGAAGTTCCTGCTGTACAAACCCCCTCTTCCTGTTACAGCCCATCTGTGAGCTCAGATTTTGGTTCTCAGCAAGAACCAGGGATAAGAAGCAACATTATTTATCACCATGGCACTCAAACACATTCCACTTGCTGAAGCAACATCCCATCTCACCTTTTATTTCACACAAATCAAACCATCCTGCTTTGGACAACACTGAGACTTTTATTACGTCTTCATATGAAAATAATAAATCATCTGGTAATATAAGAACACAAAACATGGTTCACTTACACCCACATGCCACCTGGCAGAATAATACTGGGAAAAGTAGCACTCGGTAGAGCTACTCTCTCATACCTAAAGCATGGTGATAACTGACAAAAGCTGCAGTGAAATAGAAAGCCAGATGTACATTTTTCTCAAGAGCTACTGATCCACACTCTCGCTGAAGTCATCACGTTCCAAAATTGAAAGACCCCAAAAAAACCCAAAACACCTAAGAACGTGTAGGAGTATCTTCTCCTTCTAGCCATGTGTCTATCTTTGTGCTACCAAATTGTTGGCTCTGAAAGGTTTGGGGTTTTTTTCCAATGTGCTTATTTGATATAGCTGGTTTAAGATAATGGTCAATTTTGCTAACTCCCCCCTTAACTCTGAAATCCTTCACTACAAATCATTAAATGCACATTCAAAATCAAAACTGTTACAGACATTAGTAAGAAAATGGATGATTCAACAGAGGGACCAACTTTATAGTTAAAAGAGTCTGACTTCTCTAAGGTAGATGTCTTAGAATTAGAAAAAGTTACCCATGTAACTGACGAATACCCACCCAGCCTGAAAAAGCAGAAGTTAATCACTTACATGCTTCCAGTGCAACAAAAAATTTCTGTAGAGCAAGAGAGAAAGGGATGAAATAAGCTACCTGGAAAATCCACTTCTTCCATGTGTTTTCAAATTTATTGTTGTCTGTACATTAGGTTTGTCAACCTGATCAAAACTTTTTCCATATCATACTGTAATAAAAACACATGGAAATATTTGTGAAGGTGTAATAACTAAACATTCTATTAATGCATATCTGATTATTATAATTCAGATGCATCCATCTAATCTTTTGCTGACATTTCTTAAAATTTTCCCAGAAATGAGAAGCCACCTGCCTTCATACCATTCAACATCCTTTACTGCTTATGGCTCCCACACAATTCCCTCCTTCCTAGCACAACACTGTTCTACTGCATTTGAAATTTCAGAAGGTATTTTTTTTACTTGTGCAAGTTCTGAAAATCTGCTCCTATTCTGCAGTATGTGAGAAGCATTACAAATCACGTGCTTAAGACAGGCAGAAATCCATCACAGGGCAGTGATGAAACACCAAAACCAGCAAAGCAGTCAAACCCCTCTTCCCTCAAATGAGAAAGATCTCAAAAGATGGCATGTAGCTCTCACCGGAACAAATTCTAAAGAAACATCAAACTTTTGTTTTCCCCCCAATCTCAGTACAGTTCTACTTCCACTATCACACCTTTTCTCAACAGGTAGGGAAAGAAAAAAGAAAAAGAAAAAATTACACCATAAAACAAAAGCCAAAAATATTTCCTGCTGCCATTCAAAATTTCAAAAACATCAGCACAATTGTCAAAAATCATGCCAACTGCACATTTCCACACAGAACAAAAATCAGAAAATTTTGCCCCAGAGCTGTTCACGGGAAGAAACAAAAGATGTAGGTCATCTTCACTCACAAAAGACTCAAAGAAAAAAAAAAAAAAAAGAAAAAACCAACTCCTGCATACTTAGAGCAAAGTAAATAGAAAAGGAACAAGACCTATTCTTTCTTCGTTGGACTGGACAAAGCTGCCCTTCATACTTGTTTTGAAAGCCTTGATACCAGCCAAGAGCTCCTAGCAGGTGTAAGGAAGTTCCCCCAACAGTGACACCAGCACCCAAAACCATGCCATGGCCTTCTCAGCACAGTGCTGCCATCCAGTCCTCAGAGCAGTCACCAAGTCCCTCTTTGTACCAGGGAGGTGCTGTACACACCTGTAATATCTAGAGGAACAGGGGATGTGACCAAAAAGCCAAAGCCTGCACTACTCCCTCATCAAACGTGGGCTGCTTGCCAAACAGGTGCTCTCAAGGCTGGATCACCACTAATGCATACTCAGTCCTGCAAAGCTTGCAGTGCTCTCACCTGAGCCAAGAAGCAGCTCTCACCTCCCCACCAACGACTTCAGTTAAAATGTTACATCCTGCCAGCAGGATTTTGTACCCGATAAAAGGATACGGCAACACTTTCTATACTGTCTGTGGGACAGCGACTTAAAACAAATGTGCACAGGGACCTTATAATTACATCCTGTTTGCTCCTCCCCAGCCTGGACAAGGTATGAACAGCCCAGCAGCAGGATGTGAAGTCTCCAAAAGAGGATAAACAGTTTCACTCTAGTATAGCTCCTGTTATTATGAAACTGTAAATGAAGTTACAAAGTTCTAGAGAGCTGTTCTAGGAGATATGACAATCTTACATCAATGCACCTCAGTCCTTCAACACATGAAGGTTTAAAGACTCAAGCCGTTGGTCACTTAGGACAGATAAGTAACAAAAAAAGTACTTTTTAAAGCAATCAGCATTCCAAATACATCAAAGAAACTAATACTGTTATGTATTTGTCATAACCTGGACATTTTGAAGAGTGGACTATTGCAATCAGCAACACCACCACCATGAAAAAAGAATCAAGAAGGAAACCAGTCAAGTTAAAAGCTTCTGTATTAAAGCCACAAGGAAATAATCTGTCTTCCACCTACACACATATCCAGAAATTGTACTGTGGACCAACAGAAAATTCTATTTCCCATTACAAAACACAAGTTACATTCTAGTAATATATCATAAGAATAGACTTCCTTGGTACTAATTATCAGAAAAGCAAGCAAGCAATAGGGGGTAAATTGTGACTTAGATCTCTGGTTTCTCACAGCATACTTTATCTGCACTATTCAAAATCTGTTTATTTTGGACAAATGACACAAGACTTCCTCATGGCAGGAAGTCCTGCAAGTCAAAGGCCACTGCTGAAACAGTATTTCCACTATTTTGCAATAGGGACTTAAAATCACTCATAAGCATGAACAAAACTGCTAATTAACATGAACAGATTTGTCCTTTGGCAACTGAACCACCCAAGAGGGAACCACTGTCTTCTCTTTACATTTTTCAGTTTAGGGCATCTTCAGAAACCCAAGTGAATGCCCAGAAACCAGCCACGGAACAGTTAATATCACATTTGGGAAGTCAAACGCCATGTTCCAACACCAAAGTTTCCAAACAATCTCATGACGGTGCTGAGCATTTCAAAGGGCAAGCAGAACATCTGCCCACACTCACCCCCATTCCCTGCACATAAAGCACCACTGAAGTTTCCTGAATGCTAAAAATCCCACAGAACACTTGTGGAATTAGTAAATTCCAACCAGTTAATTAATAATTAACTATGAATTAGTTAATGCAAGGTTGGTGAATGTGAAACTCACTGCTGAATTCCTCCAATAGCAGTAAACATCAATACATCCTGAAGACCTGCTTGCCTTGCACACTCCTGGCAGCTGAGCTCCACTAGGCTAGAGCTAAATACCAAGGCTTTTGTAGCCACACAAATGGTTGTCAGATCACCTTCTCAGATCACTCCTGTACCAAGATGCAACACAATAATGTAGCCTTGTTATGGCAAGGTTGAAATCATCAAGAACTATAATTATTTTTTTACTTGGCATCTTTCTGCTACCATTTTGAATAAAAAGATAAGCATTCTTTTCCCATAGTACCGCGTGGTAGCAGTACTACAAAGTAGCTCATCTTGATGTACAGAACTGGAAATACACAATTCACTGGACACACCAACCCTTACTTAAACCTTGATATAGAAATGTAATACATTTTCAAGTGGGTGCTGAAGATACTAAGTCACAGCAGCACCGTGCTTAACTTGCATCACCTATATAATCAGCTGGCTAAGAAATGCAGCATGACCACAAACCCCAAAACATACCACATTTTTATTCCAAGTCTAGCAGCCTAAAATTGCCCAACAAACTAGAAAAACAGATGCGTCCAGCTCCTAGCAAACACATACCAAACTGAAGAATACCATTCACCATCCTCCAATCTGATATTTGAGGGTATCTGATATCTGATATTTCTACCCAAAACATCTTGTTATCAACAGTGTTGTCTATTCCAGAGCTAAATTCCTGAGCTAAACAGACCCACACCACGTAGTAAGGAGACACCCACTCACAGTCCAAACGTGCAGCCAAAGTTAGACCGCCAGCACTACTTGACCAGGGCCATGGAACAAAGGCACAAAGGCAGTGTCACCTTAACATGGACACACTTCCAGGACACAATGCCTGCCTCCCTACAACCTAAAAGCAAAGAAAGGAACTTGGCTGGCTTGCTGCCATTGACCAGTTCCCACAGCAGGTAAGTTCATATCTTCAAGTGCTATATGTCTACCAAGATTGCACAGGATGAGTGAGATATTGCAGAAATGTCAGTCCACGCAGGCTATGCTGTTCACATAGCCTACTTCAAGATACTGCTAGCTTGTCACCAAAATGTGCCAAGGATGCAACCAAGCTGGCCCTCTGCAGAGCCTGCTTGGATCCATAGGAGTCTGTGAGCTCAGGAACACCCTACAGCTGTACAGCCATAACTGGGCACAGAGGTATGCACAGGCATCAGGGAGCAACCCAGCTTTGGTGGGTTAATAATAATAACAATAACAATAACAATAATAATAGCTTTTGTTAGCTACAACATGCAAAATTTACTTTTCTTAACAGGAAACCCACCACTTGTTTTTCATAGTAAAATTTCATGGTCTGATACGTGGACACACATGGACCTCGTCACAAACCAACACTACCAAGAAACCAAAATTCAGTCATTAAAATAAGGCCAGGACTCACAGGTCTACACTGAAATCTTGCAAGTTTGTCTAGTTAGCCAAAACATTTCAGTTAAATAATTTATAAAATTCTAGGTCAAAATAATTACATCTAGTCCTCTGCAATTCTTCCGTAAGTGTTTCGCTACGCACGCACAGCTAAAAATCATAGTCCTAATCTTTCAAGGTGAGCATCACACAGGGTTTCAGCACCCAGCACTACCGACTGGTCTCTGTGCAAACCTCTCCATTTGTATGGACCACCTCCCAGAACTGCAGGGCAAAAACCACGCTCAAGACAAGGAGCAGGTACTTCGGCAACCCCGCAAATCCCCCCAACACCCTGTTCCGAACCCTCGGGGAGCCACGAGCCCCCCGTCCCGGGGGACGCACCGGGGACAAACCTGTCGGGTTCTGTAACTTCCAAGGTCCCTGCCGCACCGCGGGGTCGACAGCTCGAGGCTGCCGCCAAAATCAGTACCCGCATGAAAAATCAAAATAAAATGCGGGGGCAAAAAGCCGACCAGACCCACCGCCTGTGAGCTGCCCAGTGCCCGCGGCGGCCCGGGGCGACCCCCCCACACTCCCTGCAGGCCTCCCCCCGGCTGCGGCCGGCGGGCTCCTCCCGCACCCCGCC
>WAAG01034926.1:2192-59841 GCA_013390105.1 Tichodroma muraria | reverse complement strand
ATACGAACAGATCTAAATCCAAGAAATCCCTAATTGTACTCTATAGACCAACATTTCAAGTGTTCTTTGTTTCTGTGCTAAATTATATGAAGATCTTCAGAACTCTAGACCTGAAAACCCTCACGCTGATCAGTTACATGTGGTACAGCTATCAGTCCCAGCCTAAGGAGCAGGCAGGAAGATGAAGCAGTGAGTTGAAGGCAAAAGACAGAGAAAGGTCGTGGAGGCAGGGGAGGAATCTGAGGTATGGCTTCTGGAGAAGTGCCTGGAAATAGCCATTTTGGCATGACATGATTCAAGGTAGAGGCAAATGTCCCAAGCCGTGTTTGTTAAAGGAGAGGCCGGGAAATCCCTCTGTCCTGGTCCAAGTCCTGACCTGTGGATGGACACTGTCTGTCATGAGGGCTCTTCCCATCTCCTTACACATTTTTAACCTTTCCTGCTGCTTTTGTCTGCTTGCCAATATTTCAGAGAGGATGGCACTCACCAGGAAAAACAGCAGAACACCTTAATTCCACCATAGAAGGGCTCAATAATTTGAAAGAGCCCAGTGGTCTAAGACAAAAAGGTGAAGTATCAGTTATGCTGATACAGCTGAGATGGGACTGTACTCAAATAATGAAAATTTTTTTGATTTAAATAAGAAAGAAGGAAGCAGAGCAGGAAATTTCTAGATTGGTTTCATAATGAAAAAACTGTGGATACAGATTCCATAGTGACTACGTTGTGCAAGTTCTCACATTCTGTTTTTTAAAATGTCTGATTTACTGCTGGAGAAGTTTGAGTTCCCCATTTCTTGTTTGCACAGTATTTGAGCAGAGTTGAAGTTCCCAGGCTCAGGTACTGCAGACCATGAGAGCATCTTTCAGTACTTCTTCTGGAAGGACCTTGCCAACAGCACCTTGACCCCAGAATTCAGTTTTTGCCTTACAGACAGATCAAAAGCATCCACAGTTTTTAGGAATTCCCATGGAAAAAAAAAGTTACAAAAACTTGTACAGAGCTTTGAATGGGACATCCTCTGTTTCATGAGAACAACTAAATCATGTCCTGTGGGTTCCATTCCAGTTTTGTCTAAATATTTCAGCTCCCTTGTCATTACTGAGTATTTCCATTTTAACAAATAAACTTGTTTTTCTACCCCCAATCATTTAACAGTATTCAGAATCCACCCACTGACTTACATTCCCATCCCACACAGATGTTAGTTCCCCTAGTTCTCCCCTCTCCTTGGTTCTCAGTAAGAATGTGGACAGAGTTTAGTAACAGAAATACAATTTTTAAAATACTGTGCAAAACCACAGGTCGTAGGTGCAGCTTTCCAACATCAAGGGCTGTGAATGGTTTAATTTCCATTCACAAAGCAAACTGTGGTAATACAGGCTTAGAGCAGTTCATTTTAGATTTTCTTAGGCAGGCAATGGTATGCAGCCACTAGAGAGAAGATTGCTGTGTTTTCCCCTATCCCAGTTCCAGGTTGCCCAGCTTTATGACAAATACCTTATCTCTACTTTTTCTGTCAATAAAGTATACTTGTACTTGTCCAGAAATGAAATCCTGCTTTGACGCTTGTGTTTGTATTTCATGATTCATCACCACTCTGGATTACTCCCTGTAAATCTGCAATATTTCACTGTTGATGTAGAGCCTTAAACTTGTTCTGATATTTTCACAGAGAAACAAGTTCTGCTCTGGCTCTCTCCCATCCGTCCATGCAGTTATGGCTGCGTGCACAGCCCCCCTGGTGGTTCCTGGTGGAGGGGGGGCTCACATAAGCTTAGGGTCTTCTTCACAGAGTCAAACTGAAGGAGATGAACTTGGGCAGTAATTGCCCAACATGGCCAACAGATCAAAAATAAATATGTTGCAAGTCAGCTGGGTTTCTTCACAGCAGGTTCAGGGAGTTGGAAGGCTGAGACTGGGCTCTGACTCCACGAGGGCCATGCTGTTGCCATGTGAAGGAAGGCTACTGGAAGGTATTCATCTGCAGCCTTGGTGTGGGCTGTGAGCTTGGAGAGTTTGGTGTTGAACATCTTCCAGTGATGACGGCGTTAGTGGATATGGGAGGAGTGCATGGCTGACAGGAACTTGGTTCTAGAGAGGTCAGACATCTGATAAAGGGAAAGGAAGAGATGAGCCTGTCATTTGCCCTCAGAAATAGAGCCATAGTATTTTGTGACTTGCATAATGTGCTCTCCTCTCCATTATTAATGGCTTCTGGCCATCAATAATATATTGTGTTTCAGGCTTAATGGCACAAAAGAGTTCTGGTACCAGTGAAGCATGTGTTTGCCATCATGAATCTGGGAGCTGGCTGTGTCAGGCCAAATGCCAGAAGATAATCATAATGAGATGCTGCCCACCAAAGGGGGGTGTTACAGGAGGAGTGTACTGGCAATTGGCATCTCTCCAGCAATAACATGCTGCACCTCAGTGTGCTGATGATGTAAGGATGGACAGCAGAAAAGAGCTGAACTGTCCCATGTGAAACTCCAAGAGTACAGTATGCTGAATAAAATCTGAGGGTGATTCCAAAAGAGAAAACAATTTTACATCTAGGAAGATCAGAATAGTGGAATTTTTCCATATATTTTTCTACTTTTATGAATGCCAAGTTGAAATTCACAGTCTTTTCCCTCTGAAAAGCCTTCATTTTTCCTACCTGATTACATGGGCAGCAGCCCAGGAGGAGGAAATGCCTTGTGACTTCCCACCAGACGACTGGCCCTTGGGGAACTTGACCCAGGCTCGAAATACCAGTGAAACGTCAGTGCGATAAAATGCACAGATATGCAGAGACTGCCAAAAAAATATAAAAGTCAGAAAACGCTTAAGGGATTTGCATAATTCCTGACAAACAGTACTGATTTATAGGTGGAATCTGAATTAAATTTACAGTTTGCTAAGGATTCTTACAGACCATTGAAGCCCAATGAAACCTAACAGAAAATGGTACACAGAGTACGTAGAGGGTTTCATGCCCAGCGATGAACACATGAATTTTCTTCAGTTAATGTACACTTTCATTCTGTTCGAATGCAAAGGAAAGTTTCTAGAGTATAGGTGGGGAAACAGTGACTTATTCCCATGCTCCTCTCTGGCCTACTTCAATGATCCACTTCCAGACTGGGTAAGGATGTATTGGGAAGATATTGGCCAGCAGTTTCTTTCCTTTAGTTGCCACATTTTGCAAGCATGCAGAGGGTGACAGGTATATATGATGCAGATTTTTGCTGTATTTTTGTTGCATTTTTGCACACATGTTGAGAGCCCTAAAAATTTGTGCCACTGTGATTAATGGGAGAGATGCTTTATTAATTGCCAAAGGCTTGAGAGAAAAAAATATTTGTCCAAAGAAGAGAATTGAAGGAGCCAACAAAATAGGGTGACTGACATTTTTTTTCCCCAGAGTGCTTAGGATTGTTATGATGTCAGACCTGCATATTATTTATTGTGCATATTCTCATCTGTTGTAGGCAGATTTAGTATAAATGGGAGTTGTGCAATTGCAAAGCTGAGAACATGTGTGCAGCAGCACTGGGGCACAGTGGGACCGGCTGAGGATGCAGTGTCAGTCTCTGACTGGAATGTCTTTATTTTCCTTGGCTTGTCACGGACTCATGCTGGAGGCAGAAGGACAAGGTTGATATAAATCAGTGACTCACTCCTTTACTCTTTAGTGAAAATCCCGATGAAGTCAGTGGGAATAGGCCATCCTTGTGTGAAACCCTGACTTCGGTAGCGTCCTCTGGGTGCTCTTTGGGTCACGATACCTTTACTCAGACCGAGTCATGCCTTTGTCTTCAGACAATTAAATGAAAATAGCTGGAGTATTTGAAGAGTATAGTACTGTTTGTACTGCCATACAGACAGAACAGGCTGGACTCGTGCTTTTATTAAAGATATTGAGTTAATTTTTCCCCTACAGAATTCAGCTTCCTTTCTGTGTCATTCTGTGAAGCCGTAATTCAATACTTATGGCAATATAAATCCATATTAAGCTCCAGTATAAGCAGGCATAAATTACAATGATTTCAGTGCACCATTTACACAGGACTATGTTTGGTCTGAGATCTCTTTTGCCTTGGAAATAATTGCAGTGCAATAAATGTAGACTTAAAACTCAGCTGTGCAATGAAAGGAGAGAATAGGGATTATAGCAAAACAACGTCTGAGTTAAACACAAGGGAAAAGAAGTAAAATCTGGGATGAAGCCAGTGATGGTATTTTATATGCTTCAATCAGCTTTCATTTAAGTATCTGAAAAACCTTCCATGCATTATGGAAATATGCCTTGCAATGTCCCTTTAAAGGCAGATGGTATTAGAGAATACAATTTGCATTCCTTATTTGATCTTTACCCAGGCAAAAAAAGTATTGAAATATATTGAAAATTTTTACTGGAGAAAAGCTATTTTTCTATTCAAAGCAAGTGGAACGACATTTCAGTGGCTGATGCCTGAGAAAGTTGATCCTATTATAAATTCCTGTATTTGGGTATAGATTTATACTTGCAGCTTTCATCCCAAAGAAGATTCTAAGCTTTTTAGAGTGTATGTCAAACAGCTGATGGGGAACAAGTGTCCACTGCAAGGGCCCCAGTATTGTTGTGAAGGAGAAGTTGCTGCTGTTCCACTGGGAGGTGTTAGTGGGGGTTCTCAGGTACAATGTGTCAGTGGGCCAGTGCGTGGTGGATGGAGTCCGCAGTCACTTTATGGAGAGTGGAAAATTTGGCTTGGGTTTTCTTAAATTTGAGCCTGAGCATGACTTCATTGCGGTGTAGCTGTTGCATGCAAGTTTCTGTTTGTGTTCGCTGGTGGTTTAAAAAAATTCTTGGCAGAAACCTCTCTACTGGTGATGGGGTTTTGTTGTGGTGTTTTGTTGTGCTCTGCAGGGTATAAGGAAACTTGTGATTGTATGTTTCAAAGCATCAAATAATCAAATACAGTGGAGTCTTAATGTGAGCAGTAGTTTAACAGTTTGGGGTTTAAAATCATGTAAAGGTTAAAATACAGAGTGTTTGCCTCAGCTCTTTTATGTCAGTGTATACTGTAGCTGACCTTTCTAAATTCCTTCCAGTCTTTCCCCAAGCCAAAAGGAGTTGCTTTTTTTTCAGGCCACCCTTAAGATTTTTTGACAGATGCGAGTTTCCTGTTTAGGGTGATGTTATCTTCATATGAGTTTCTGCACATGCTAAAGGCAAAACTGCCCTGAGATTATTCGTTCCTGACTCTTTTTTTGAGTTTTAAAAAGTAAGTGTCCATTTGCATGTTTTCAGGCCTGTTGTTGGAGTTAACTTTCATTAATGGTAGATTCCAGCTGCCAGATTTAGATTCATATCTAGATGTCAGCATTCAGATTATGGGAATGCTCATGTCTGGGGTTTCGAGTTAAAGCAATGCTTCGCTTAGAAAGAGACTCAGAAAAGTAGGATTGGATTAAATTCCACTTCAGCAGACTAAAAAAACCTCCAAAAACTTAAAAGCCAACCCACCAAAAACAAACAAACCAAAACAAAAACCCCAAAAATGAAATCACAAAAAAATACCCCAAAATCTCAACAACAAGAAACCCCACGCAAGTACAAAATTCACCAAAAACACCCCGTCCCTCCCGACCAGCAGTCAGTTTGTGTGTTTTATGGCTTTGAGTGTTTAATTTTCAGATAATAGACAGATGTTGTCTGCTTCTTGAAGTCATGTGTTGCCTTTGTGAAAAGGCAAAATATGTGTACAAGGCATAGTGAAAGGACACAGCCTTTTGTCTAGAGAAGTGTGGACAGAAAAACCTAAGACAGTGTTGTAAAGGAAATGGTTAAGGTGATAGCTGGACACTTTCTGTGTTAGCTCCACAACATCACCCTCTTTAAAGAGCTAATCGTGTTTACGAAAAATCATAGGGAAATTCAAGTCTGTGCTTTTGGGGCTGAAAATCCCAAAGGTTGTTCCATATTGTTACATATTTGATGGCTGATGCCTTTTCTTTATCGTCTTCTCGAGAAGGGACTGAGCTGGGTTTTGTCTGTGGAATCACGTAGAGCTTATTTAAGGTGAAAATAGCAAGTACTGAAAATAGAACGTGCTGGCATGACCACGTATGTTGAAGATTGGATGACTTGCTGCCCGTGTCTCCAAGGATGCTGACTTATTCCCGCTGTGTTAGGTTTCCTGAGTTTCTAATAAACTGCCCTCCTGATGAGCTCCTCAGCTGTCTTGGTAAATACAGTGGTACAGCTTGTCCCCCTCCTCGCACACAGCCTCTGGCCGAGCAGAACGTGCTTCATTCGCTGCCTGGGGACAATCCTAGGGGCAGCTGGTGGTGGTGCCTGGCTTGTGTTCATCAGCATCCGTGCAGAATGTGGGGGCTGTGGGAGTGCTGCATTCCAGGAGTCCCTGGGCAGCAGTTTGCTCTGAGACTTCTTAGCAAACTCTGCAATGTGGAGTCAGCAGTGTAGTCCCTTTCTGCAGACTCTGCCCATCTCTGCAGGTTGGGCACACTGGGAATGCTGCCTTCTGAGTTACTGTTTTCCTTCTTGAATACAGACTTGGGAGTGAACTGCAGCAGCACTACTTTATATGCCTATCAGAAGAACAGGTAGTGGGGCAGCATGTTTGAAATGTGATACATGCTTCTTTTCTTTGCTTTTCTTTGCTTTTCTTTGCTTTTCTTTGTTGTAATATTCTCTTCAGCTTCCTTTTTAAATGTCACATAAAGAAATGCAGGCTTGCTTTCACGTTCACATTGCCTTTCTTGTGACATTCTAGTGTCAGTTATCTGGATATGAGAAGGTGTGTTCCATGAGCTCCTCAAACATCTCTGTTTACAGATATCAATGAGTGTGAAATTGGAGCCCATAACTGCGACAGACACGCCATATGTACAAACACAGCAGGAAGCTTCAAATGTAGCTGCAGCCCTGGCTGGATTGGAAATGGTATCAAGTGCACAGGTGAGGGTCTTATGCATTTGCATTTATTTGTAAGGTCGGACCACAATGGAGTTCTAGCAATTCTGAAAAAAACAATAATGCCACATCTATAAAATGAGAAGGCAAATGCTTATTGAACTTGTTGGGTTGATTTGACATGATCTGTTGGAGGACAAGTTCTTGACCATGCTAACTGTGAAATCAGCATTGTCTAATGTTTGGCTTGTGAAACGATGAGAACAGACTGGCATCTCTCTGGAGAGAGATGCTTTGTGCTTGAGGGCAGCTGCTGGGAGGCAGTGAGGGGCCTCCTGGTGCTCCTGGTGCAAACAAGGTACAGGCCTTAGTACTGACTGCTCTCGAGCTTACTCAGTCACAGTTGCCTTGTCAAACTTCTTTGATGGGCTGCAAATAAATTGTTCCCCACTTTTTCAGTCAGATGGTTACACATATGTATGGATTTTATTATGGGAGATTATTAAAAGTAGAGCTTCTGTGTGCCATACACTATTTAAACTTTGTATTCATGTGTGGGTTTGTAACTAACTTTTTCCCCCTTTTTTATTATTTTAAAGATCTGGATGAGTGCTCCAATGGAACCCACATGTGCAGCCCACATGCTGACTGCAAGAATACTATGGGCTCTTACCGCTGCCTGTGTAAAGAAGGTTACACTGGGGATGGTTTCACTTGTACAGGTGAGTACAAGTCACCTTGAAAAGTGATGGTTTCACTTTTCCACTGCCTGTGGAAAGCAAAGGATGAACTCCAGTGGTACCATGCAACCTAAGTTAGTCTGCGATCCAGTACACAAAACCAGCTTTTAAACATTTGAAATTTCCATTAATGTGTCGTCACTGATTGTCTTCTTTACCTAGGTTGCCATAGCGTAAAAGAAATATATTATACATGGTCTCAATCAATCACTTTTTTCCCTTGATAAAATGCAATTTTTCATTGAGCTTTTCTTGTTAGTTGAAATGAGTGGCAAAATTATTAAAACAATGCTTGATTATGTAATTTGGCTAGTTTGTAAACTTGTCCAGTGGCTACTCACCTTAATGCTTAAATAGGGCATATGCATCAAAATTATTTGACAGAATTGCCTAAAAGTGTTTGTCCTTTCCACAAGTGAATGTGTGATATCTGTCTTTTTTACTCCGTCATCCTGAGAGCTGCTGTCAGGATGCAGTGCTGGCATGTAGAATGAAGGAAGTAGCTGCTTCTGAAACCTCATTTTATAAACTGTAAATGAGATTATAAAACTTCGCTAGAGAGACGTTTCCCGCCCACACTTCAGTCTTGTGCTTTGAGGAGCAGACCAGCTCATGTGTGCTCAGCCATGAGGAGCCCTGCTCTTGCTCTGAGGATGGCAGCGTGGCTGGCGCTGCTCGGTGGAGGCTGGCGCTGTTCCGAGTGCAGCCGTGGGACAGAGCTGGTGGGACAGGTTTTCAGCTGGTGCAAATCAGCAGAACTCTGTCACTACAGGCAGGTTTTTAGAGCATCTGAGAATCTGGATTATCAGGTTTAAGGGTGAATTTGAATAATTCCGAATTCTAAGCAGACCTTGGAATTCTGTTGAATTCTCTCAGTATAATTTCATCTTGAATCTGATTCAGCTTCCTTAGTGGTCTTCCTAACCCAGTGCTCTTTGTTAATTTCCTGTATGATGATTTCCAGGAGTCTGGAATCAGCTCCACCCTTCAGATGGAGTGCTTACAGAGTTTCTGCATTCAGTAGAACATTTTTTTTTTTTTTTGGATACTTTATTGTTTGTGAATTCAAGAGGTATCTGGGACTCAAACTAGAGCACTCAAATGTTCTGTAAGCCCTCTGCTAAAGTGTGCAGTGTGCAGCATTCCCCCGGTAGGTGATTTTTGATTTACCAGCCATGGACTTTTCAAAACGCACGCTGCCAGCCAGACTCTGTTGCAGTAAGGAGGTGTTTCTGTGATGTGTAACGTTTCAGCTAGAGAGTAAGGGCCATGGTCTATCTGAAGGTGAGTGGAGTCCAGTAGCAAGGCTGTTCTTCTCATCAGCTGTTAACCTGCAGTGTAGTTTTGATGAAGTTCTTTTCATGCCACTTTTTGTGTTTTGATGTTTGGCATGGAGAACTGCCTATTACCATATGTTTGCTCACTGCATAGTAAACCTCTTTTTTTTTCCCCAATATAACTGCCTCTAGGCTTTGCTGTATTAGAAACAGTAACTATAATAAATTTCACGTGCTCATTCTGAGTCTAAATTTGATCCTGTGACTGCCTCCAGTTGTTATTAGCTGGAACTACTCTAAGAGTCTGTGCCTCTCTGATTTTCCTTCTGCTTAGAAACTGTATTTTCAACATGTCAGGAACATGCAGAGCTGTTATGTGGAGTAGCCTCTGCACATAACTAGATTGCAGTTTCTTCTGCATGTATTCAGATACAATAGAATAATTAAAATGCTTGGAACACAGAATGCTTCAGCTCAAATGTTGGTGAGAAAACCATCTTTACTGCTAACTTGCAATACCCCTTCCTTTTACAGACCTTGATGAATGCTCAGAAAACTTGAATCTCTGTGAAAATGGGCAGTGCCTCAATGCCCCTGGAGGGTATCGCTGTGAATGTGATATGGGATTCTTGCCAAGTGTAGACGGGAAAGCATGTGAAGGTAATTCTTTGTAAGCTTTAAAAAACACTCAACAGATTCTGCCTTAATAGTATTTTATGTTCCAAGTTTTTACAATTGTTTGCCATTGTGGTTGTATTGAGAACTGCATGAAAATTTTCAATAGTGTTTCCTTTTTTTGCACTTCATACTTTTGTTATGGACCTCTAGATGTTCATCTACCTGCTGTATATAAAGAAAACAGCTTTTCAAAGACTATCTTATGATAAATTATTCTGGGGTCCAGTTGGTGATACAAATGACACTGATAGCTGCCATTTCTTCTTGATCATTGATGTCCAGTTCTTCATTTTATTCAAAACAATTAAACAGAAAAAGTTCTTACTTCACACTGATGTGTATGAAGCTGAAAAACAGTGATTTGGTAGCCCGTACAATGCATATGCTTTGAGGGCTTCTGTGAGGTGCAGAATCAGAGTGTGAAGCCTTGCAGAAAGTCTATATGACCACACCAAAAAAAAAATAAAATCCTGTGTGACTATTTGTTCAGTTTCAAAAGTGAGCTGTCAGTTAACAGTTTACAACTCTTTCATAAGAGCTTTGCATATGCAGAGTTTCAAAACAATCAAATAATAAACATGTTACCAACATGATTAAGTTCATATATTTGATTTGAACATTTGAATTCCTCATTTGATATAACTCTAATCAGTTAAGTCAGTCAAGAAGACGCAGCCTTATCATCTGACATAGTAATAACTCATACCAACTGGTATTTAATGGAGTCCGTAAGTACATCGCTTTAAAAAGTATTTTTTCCCCTTGAGAAGTGTTCTGTGTGTTTTTAAGAGATTTACCAAGTGAAATAATTTGAGAGTGAGTTTTTCTTTAAACGAAACCAATATTAGGTTTCATAATGTTTCATGAAACAATTTACTTTCAAACCTTTTAGCTAAGTTTAAATAGCTTTTTCAGAGGCTAGCTCCTGTTGCTAAAACAGACTTGCCTTCACGTCTCAGATGTGTACACTAAGTGCGGTATTTTAAGGTCCTTTGTAAACACACACTTTTTTATTGTATCAAATTGGTTGTGCAGTGCATGTGGCATTCAGTAAATACTGATTTAGACTCAGTGATTTGGAGAAAAGGCACAAAAGTGTCTGCTTGCCAAACTTTGGATCTGTCAAATGCAGAAATCTGAAGGTGAACATGAAGTTCACCTTTGGGCACAGGCTTTTCCCTTGCTGGTGTCCAGCTTTCTGTAGATGACTGCTGTTTTATAATACAATTCATTTTATTATGGCATATCTTCTGCTATGTTTAATATTGCTACTTGTCAGATTAGCCCACTAATAAGCTAGGATAGTTTCTGCTATAGCTTCCAGAAATACTGGAAGGAGCTTTTTTTCCCAAAAAATTGTTACGGTGTGCAGAAGCTGTTGTCTTCCAGATCCATGCTGCTGAAATTGTTTGCAATGCTCTATGTCTCAAGAAGATAAGGAAACCTCATATTTTTTCCCTCCTGTTCCTTAATCAGATATTGATGAGTGCTCACTTCCTAACATCTGTGTCTATGGTACTTGTCATAACCTCCCTGGACTCTTCCGATGCGAGTGTGAAGTGGGCTACGAGTTGGACAGAAGTGGTGGTAACTGCACAGGTAAAGCTTTGAACAGCATGCTTTTTAATCTTCTGTCAGTGCCATAGTCAACTCCTTAGGAAATTCTTTTAAGAAACTGTACAAATCAAACTGGATGTGGGAAAATACAGACTTCCCTACTGCATAACACAGGATTCTCCATACCTTATGCTCCTCCTTACTGTTCTTTGTCCACCTCTGATACCCCTTAAGAAGGGGAAAAACAGATCAGAGAGAACCCCTCCGGCAGAGATTGTGTTGTGCCTTGTACAGTACTGGATGGTAAGCTATGGCCTTATCTTGTATTTTCCCTTCAATTTTTTTTTAGTACTTTATGTGAATCTTGTTCACAGATTGATTTTTTTCAGGAAAAATGCTTTTTTTCTTTTTCCTATGAAATGGTGAATTCATCTCAGACTACTGTTATTCTAAAATGCCTGTTTATTTTTTAGAGCTTTTTGGAGACCAGTATCTTGTAACTAATGGATTTGTGATGGCCAGCATATGGTTCCTGATGTATCAATGGCTTTTAGTGTCCTTAAGTCTTTGCTTACCACATGCTGTTTTCTTCTTGCAGATGTTAATGAATGTGCAGACCCTACAACCTGCATTAGTGGCACATGTATCAACACTGCTGGTAGTTACACCTGTGAGTGCCCTCCTGATTTCGAGCTGAATCCCACCCGAGTTGGATGTGTTGGTAAGGGACCACTCTCTGTGCTGTTTACAAGTGAAGTTCCACAAAGGGGCTGCAAACCTGCCTGCTTAGGAATAAAGTCCCAGGTCATGGGAAAGGGCTTGATCAGGCTCTTCAATTCCCATCCCACTGCCCCTGGCTTAGAAGTTGTAAAAGGGCAGCAGGAGCATGTCCAGAATTGATGCAGCATGCCAGCAGTGCCCTGCTGCCAGAACCAACCCCTTGGGGCTTGTTAGAGCTGTCCACAATTTACAGCTAGCAGGAGACAATTTTAAAATTCAACAAATTTAAATCCACATCCAGCTGGCCCCAAGATGGCAGGCAAATGAAGTTGTGGCATGAAGCCACCCATGCTTTTGGAGCACTTAGTGCACTTGGCTAGGTGCAGCTTCATGACCAATGGAAATGCTCTTGTATTAGGCTCCAACTGCTTAGTAATCCCAATATTTTTTTGGGATTGTTTGTTTAAGAGGATGTAGGGATGCTTCTCAAATTTTAATGTGTTTGAAATTCCTAACATTTAGTAGATGCTTCTCTGCTTGTAAACCTCGAGTAGAGGAGAAAGCAGTGGATATCTTGGAACTGCAAAGATGTACAAATGTGAGGAAAAATGTTAGTCAAAATGAGAAAAAGCCTGGCTGACATGCCCTTGGGCTCGATGAGTAAATTTCCTACTTTGTGAAAAGTCAAAAAAAGCCAAGGAATGGGGCACCAACAAGCTACTGAAGTGGGAAATGCTGGCCCCCCCTGGGCAACACAACTTGCTTTGGTGTCCTGCAAGAAATGGGAGCCATCTGTAGGTATCCCTCACCCTGAGAGGATGTGCTGTGTTTTGCTCTTGCCTAAGGTGTGTTTGTCATTGTGTGCATTGTGAATAGATACACGATCTGGCAACTGCTACCTGGACATCAAAACTCGGGGAGATAACGGCGGCACCTTCTGCAGCAATGAGATTGGAGTAGGTGTTTCCAAGGCCTCCTGTTGCTGCTCCCTGGGCAAAGCCTGGGGAGTTCCCTGTGAGCACTGCCCACTCGTCAACACAAGTAAGTCTGCGTTTCCTGGCTTAAACACAGCAGTGTGTTTGGTGGGTTTTTTCCTATTTTAGCCAGGTAGCTCAAATACTGGTGTGCATTTATTGTGGACATGCAAGGGACAGGCTTCCACTGGTCTTCACCAGAAACTAGTCTTTCAGAAAGATTATTTAGTCAGAATATTGTTGTCTCTTCTGAGCAAGTTTGCTGTTATACTGAAAACTACATTATGAAATGGAATAATGGATGGTGAGTAAAACCTAACATCTCTAGCTGAGTTGCTGAGTAAAACCTAACATCTCTAGCTGGTTAGTTTGCAAATTTCCATTTGAATTATCTGTAATAATCTGATCCATTTTCAAAAACAATTGTGCTGAAAATGTTTCTACTATCATATGCTCATAAGTCTGTTTTGTTTTCAGCTGAGTATAAGGTTCTTTGCCCTGGAGGGGAAGGATTCCGACCAAACCCTATTACAGTTATATTAGAAGGTAATGTTCACAATTTCCTATATTCACATGTCTGAAATTGGGAAACTCTGTAGTGAGGGTCTCTTTTTTTTTTTATTGAAAACATTAATAAAATGTTTATGCGTTTGTTTGGACAGATATTGATGAATGTCAAGAGCTGCCTGGACTTTGCCAAGGAGGAAAATGTATTAATACTTTTGGTAGCTTCCAATGTCAGTGTCCATCAGGGTACTACTTGAATGAAGAGACTCGAGTGTGTGATGGTAAGGAGCTTTCACTTAACTAGTCTTCTGCTTTATTCTTTGAAAATAAAGACAGCTCAATATGCAGAGAATTAATCTTTCCTTGAAAAGGAGCATAACCAGACTAAGCAGTGTAAAGCTCTAGGGTGGGAAAATTGGACAAGTGGAAATCTTGCAAGTGTGAAAATTCCTTCTTGACCATGTTGAAATATATGCAAGTTTTTTTTAAATTATCATATTTTGATCAAAACCTGAAAACCCAACAATTTTTTCTATAAGTAAGACATAATTTGCTAACTGACTATAAAAAATAGCTGTTCGGTAATGGGCAATGAATAAGCAGTCAGATAAAAGAACAAACTTGCCCCATGAATCTGGTGGACTGGTGTGTCCATGTATTTTTCCACTGCTTTTTTCATTCCTGTTGATCCAATGGTCAACTGAAAAAATTGGTTGTTCTGCAAAACGTTTTCCTTTCCATAACACAGTCAGAAGTACATGTCACTTTATGTGCCACTCTTAGGGTGTACTGGATATAAAACCTTAAGCAACCCATCATGTTCTAAAATTTCCTGTTGTCCTGGCTGTCTTTGGCCTTCCAGATTGTTAATAATGTCAATGTAGTGCCTATGAGGTGACAAACACTGCAGAAATACAAAACATTCAAGCCCTAGATTAAGGCTAAACCAAAGTGCTTCATCCACATTATGTTTATGTAGCCTGACAGATGCTGAGTGGTGTGTCAATGATACTCTAAGTTTTAAGACTGGGGAAATATTTTTGGACTTTTGGGATCTGAGGTGTTTTGGAGATGGTGTTGTGTTTGGTATTGGTTAGATTTTTTTAAACAAAACTTAGTCTCTTGATGAAGTAAATATGTCATCTTGTGTTAGGAAAATGGCTCACTTTCCCCAGTCAGGCAATGCTCAGTCAGAACTCCACAGGGAACCACTTTGGTTCTTCCCCAAAAATGAGAATCCAGAATCCAGAATATTTGAGGAGGAGATCCTCAAATACTATTTTTGTGCAACAGAGGCAAAAGCCAAATTGCTGTTTCTGAGCTATCCAGGCATATGAGAGTTCCCATCTTTGAATCACAGCTGGGCTTTCCATAGCCACCTGTGCTGCCGCTTCCTCTCTGTGTGGCTTCACTCCACCATGACCTTCCTCGGAGCCCCTTCGGCTCTTCTTCACCAGTACCTTCCTACCTCAGACATGACTGAGACATTTTTGTTCTCAGAAGCACAACAAGAAAGTTTCTGTGGCCACTCACTGCCTGCTTGTTCTCTTCTAGATGTGAATGAGTGTGAGACACCTGGTATTTGTGGGCCTGGCACATGTTACAATACTGTTGGGAACTACACCTGCATCTGCCCTCCTGATTACATGCAAGTCAATGGAGGAAACAACTGCATGGGTAAGTGGTAGGGTTTCTTTAAGGCTTTATCTTAGTGCATTGGGCCAGGGAGATCATCTTCCCTAAGAGCTGCCTACTGCACTGGCCTGAGATTTTCTTCATTTTCACAGATATGAGAAGAAGTCTGTGTTATAGAAATTACTACGCTGACAATCAAACCTGTGATGGTGAGCTGCTCTTCAATATGACCAAGAAAATGTGCTGCTGTTCCTACAATATTGGCCGTGCATGGAATAAGCCTTGTGAGCAGTGTCCTATCCCGAGCACAGGTACATTTTTACATTGCAAAGCTATCTGAAGGCCTTGGTAACATCATAATTACTATTAGTGAGTGTAACACCATTAGAGATGTTATGTCTTTTTCTGCTCTTGTGTGTCTAAAATGAAGGGATTAGTTGCCTCTTTGTCCTGGAGATGATCAGCCCTAGTCATGATGAAGGCGTGTGTGGAGTGGTTTGTGTCCATGCTGCTGGGTTGTGCCTACCTTGTGCCAGTTTTACTGTCTCAGAGACTTCACGCTTTATATTGATTAATCCATCTCTTTGCAAGTGCTGGTTGATCCAGTGTTGAGGCACTGACCAAGATTTTATTGGTATTGCTCCAGCAATACCTGCTCTGCCTCTATTGCTGTTTGCCATGAAGGGCCTTTGCGGCAGCCAGGGGCTTACAGAGATACTTTGGTGTGCTCTGAGAATGATCTGTGTTGAGCAACCAAATGTGAGATGCAGGAGTGTCTCTGCTAATTGTATGGGCATACATGACTCTTCCACACTGGGTAAGACTGCAGGACATCCCACTCTGGTTTGAGGTGGTTTGCTTCAAGAGCAACTTCCTAGATACTTGATTGACTTCCAACTTGTAGTTCAGGTTTTTAAGAGTCAGAACTGTATGCAAACACTAATGCACAGGGATAGGCATAAGCAGAGCAAAATAAGCATGTGATCCAAACTGGATGAGAACCCAAGGGAACTCGCACGGTGAGTTTGGGAAGGGGGCTGCCTACCTCTGCATGCCCTGCAGGTGCTGAAAGACTAGAAGAACTTTCTTGGCCAGATCATCTGATGAATTTTTGACTGTTGATTAATTCCAAATGTTTTAATCACTGCTTTGGTTTCCTGTTGCAGATGAATTCTCCACACTCTGTGGAAGTCAAAGGCCTGGCTTCTTCATTGACATTTATACAGGATTACCAGTTGGTGAGCTGTAATCTATGTTTTGAACTAAATTCCATGCTACCTCTGCTCAGGGAAGAGGGGAGGTTTGTTTTCCCAGTTGTTTTTTATTTTTTCGTGTGAGGAATAACAATTAAACAGTGTAATGGAGTTCAACCCTCTGTTTAAGTCCAACCTAAGTGCAAACTTTCTGCCTGGCTACTCCTAGCTGGCAGCAGTGATAGCTGCTGCTTGTAATCAGGGCGACACAGAGCTCCAAAGAAACTGTAATCAGGGCTACATGAGCAGGGCACAGATACTGGGAATGAGAGGTCTGGGAGTAAGGCCAACCAGCATTTGGTCTGAGAGGAGCTGGGAATCTTTCCCTTCAAACTAAAGCAAGATTTAGTCTGACATTTCACATCAGTCCCCCTGGGTATTGGTTTGACACAAAAATTCTTTTTTCTGCTCAGCTGGAATATTTTCTCATATGTTATTGTGTGTTACATTTGAATTGTGAGTAACAAATTGCAAAACAAAAAGAGGGAGAGAAGGAGGAATTTTAGGACAAGAAATTGAGTAAATCCCTAATGGGACTCCCTTTTGTTTTCATTTACGCTAAAATGCAAATGAAAAGCAGATAATGTACCCTGTAACAAACAGAGATGGCATGTAGGCAGTAATCAGATGCTTTAGCATGAAGCTGTTGCTGTGGTGCAGTGTTTAGCTAGTTAGATGAAAATATTTCTAGTATACTGGGGAATGTAATTTTTAAAGAGGTTGCAGAAATGCTCAATATTTATTATTTATGAGGTCATTTCTTGGAAGCAAATTTTCCCCTTCTAGCTATTAGCATTAGTCCAGAATGTTGCAGAGTCTCCTCAAGCTAATTGGGCCCTTCATCGGCCTCAGCAGGGAGCCCTTGGATGTTGCTAAGGTGCACAGGTAGGAGCTGCAGCCGCAGTGTGTGACGTGTGCAGGGGTGTGCAGGCTGCTCTGTGCAGCACGGAGCTCTGCGGGTCAGGGGCCAAGGGAAGCAGAGGGGCCGTCCCCAGAGCCCACCGGGACAGCCGGCGCACGCAGGCCTGTGCTGGGACTGATGCACACACAGTTTGTTGCAGCTGTGCAAATCACAGCTCTCCCTGCTGCTTTGGGATCGGGGCTGTGGCACTCAGCCTGCTGCTTTGCACAGCGGTTGCTCATGTCCCTCACACCTGCAGGCGCGGGATCAAGGGAGAGCCCTCTGCAGGGGCAGCGCTCTGTGCACCCTCTAATATTTGCTTACGGTCCAATAATGCTACTCTGTTTGGATTAAAGTTCTGTGTAGTTACTCCAGGTGTTTGTTTCAGAAACTGAAATAGTTCTGGTTTTAGTCATCCTGCATATCAGAGGACTCAAAATTACAGAATCTAATGTAGAAAATTAGGGGTTGGATTCAGCCACAAAGCAAAACAAAAAAACAAACCCTAAAACCAAAACGAACAAAACCACATTATCTGATGGAAACTCTTGCTGGCTGACAATTTCCCACCATATTCTATGACTGTGTACCTCAGTGCATATGTCAATGTTTACTAAAGGCAGAGGTTCTGGAGGAGTCTCTCAACTCTCTCATGTCAGAATATTAAGATGTGTAAAGACCCAATAGGCAAGACATATAATTGCAATAGCAGCTGGGTTTTTTCCTGCCAAAATCAGTTACTTAACTGGGGCGTATATGAAACATTGGCAAGCTCTGGCTGCCTGGCTTAATCAATCTAATTAATAGCATGTTGGCAGCACTTCAGATGTTACCTGTCATTGGCACTTTCAAACTGTTACATAAGACCTGAAAGTCTTTTCAGATTAACTAGGGTAAAACAGTGCAAAACTAATTCTAATGAGCCTTCAGTCATGCTCTCCTGTATTAAACCAAAGACAGTTCCATTGTCTCTCTGTTTGGCTCTTCCTGACAACTCCACTGTGGCACTTGGGAAGGTGATGAGGTTCATCGGGCTGTGGAAGGGAGACATGAGGAAGGATGTGTCTTCCCCTGTATTCCTCTGTAGCAAAATACACCTTCAGTACAGAGAAGAGTCAGAACCTGAGAAAGCAGGAAATACCTGAATTTCCAGAGTTTGAATGACTCACCCACTGTTCAGCTGGTAACATTCTGATGCTTGCATTGTATGCTTGATAATTATCTTAAAGGGTAAATGCATAAGGACATACTCTATAGCAGAAAATTCCATGAGGTGCTCAATGCAAGTATTAAAAAAACAAAAATTATTCTTGCAGATATTGATGAATGCAGAGAGATTCCTGGAGTGTGTGAAAATGGGATCTGTATAAACATGGTTGGCAGCTTCCGATGCGAGTGTCCTGTGGGCTTCTTCTACAATGACAAGCTCCTGATCTGTGAAGGTAGAGTGCTCCACTCATTCAGAGGAATGGTGTTCACCAGCTGGCAACTGAGACACTGCCAAATCAGAGCCTTGAAGGCATCCTTAATGAGGGGAAAGTACTGCTATCAGTGTAATAAGTCTGTGTTAATTCAGACGTTTTGAATCTTTTGCACAGAAAATACCACATTTTCTGTCAGACATCTAAGGCCTTGAAGGACATGAGTCAGCAGTCATGGGAAGAAATGTAGATTTTTTTCATATTTGACAGTAAGGCCAAGAAAAAAATAGTAATCTTGAGTCAGATGATAGCACAATTTTTTTAATTCCAAGATTTTTTTTCCTAATTGCACAAATACTTTTGTAAAACCTATAAACAGAAGGGTTTTTTTCTAGTTCAAACATTCCCTAACATTGTATTAGTCAGTTTAATGAAGAAACTGAAGGTAGCATATGAGTTGCTGTCATTCTCTGGTGTGTGTTATGACTGCTGACAACAAGGGTGCTGGAGGCACTTGAGAGCTTTGAGTAAAAGCTTCTGTGTGCTGCTTCTAAGTGAAAACCAGTTAGATTTCTGGGGAGATAAAGTTCTCCTTTTGCTGCACCTGAAGTAAGGAAAATTGATCAAAATTTATTTGCCTAAAGCTTTGTGATGGTGTTTACATTGAAAACTACTAATACCTGTATGCTCAAAAACCATGGCTTTGACATCTTTCCACTGCCAGCTTGCTGTAAAAATCAAATTCCTCTTTTGTCTTGACAGATATTGATGAATGCCAGAATGGACCAGTGTGCCAGCAAAACGCAGAGTGTGTGAACACAGCCGGGAGCTACCGCTGTGACTGCAAACCCGGCTACAGGTTCACGTCCACGGGGCGCTGCACTGGTGAGTGCCTGCGGGGGCTGCACGCATGAGGGGACCTTAGAGGGCTTGGAAAAGCACCTCTCCTCTCCAGAAAGTTAGTATTTCAGGAGATGATTGGAGCTTCAAGAACTCTTCTCTTAAAGTCTTTTAGGACATCCCACAAACACTGAGGTAATTCCAGGCCCATCCCATGGATGTATAAGTAGGAGTTAAAAACCTAAGTAGGTGTTTGTCTTTCACTTTATCCCACCGAATGCAAGCATTTTTCTTTAGCCCTTGTCTTGTCTAGGGAGGGAAGACCATTCGATGCACTACCTTTCTGTATTTTCTGGTTTTCATTATGATTTTCTAGATGTGTTTTAGCAATTTATTTTCCACATGTATTTTTACAAATAATTCCCTGCTTGTTGCTGGAGCCTCTGTTGATAAGGTAGACTTATCTGCTTGCCTGTATGCAATAACTAACTTGAAAAGCTTATTGTTGAATTTCCTAACTTTGATACAGATTTAAACAGGGCCCATAACATTTTTTTTAAATACTCACTGAGTGGGACTGCAGTTTTCTAATCTATTTGCTTCTTAGTCCAGAGAGTCATTCATGTTATCTTGCTTACTTGAAGAGTTACTGAGATTTTAAAGACTGCAGTGGGCCAAGCTGCTGTAAATATTATATACTATATACATTTCTGAACAAAATAAGAATTACAACGGAAACTAGTAACATTATCCTTGGGTTTTTGCTTCTGCATACTTAAATTTTAGGAAGTGCACTTTTCCCTGCAGTGCAGTTTTTCATTGTTTCATGTGACCCTTGTGGGAAAAGGGTGTAGGGGAAATCAGAACACTACTATGAGAACTAAAACTTTGCTTTGTTAAGCTATGCAGTGGCACATGTAAATATTCAATATGTTCCTAATGTAATTGTTGTTGTTAAGGGTTCATTACAGCAGTACAGGAAGAGCAAGGGAAGGTTCTGATATGGGTTACAATTCCAAAGATGAATTGGCACAAACAGTAATACTTCCCTGTATTTTGCTCTTATTTTATATTTGGTGAAAATAAAGTTACACAATTAGAGTAAAAATAAGAGTGGTTGATAAAGTACGTGATCCAGCGAAGGAAGGAAATTCCCAACCTGGGAACACTCTGCTGGGAGCAGAGAGTGGTAAGCACCTTGCAGTATTGGGATCAGCCATGCTACTGCATGGAAAAGGATCACGCCCCGGTAGTTTATGTGCTATTGAGTCAAACCCAATATATCACAGCCACCAGTACTAGGAGTACTGCATTTATCTTACCTTCAAGATAGCATTCTTCTGGTGCTCTCTATTGTGGTAAAATAAATAATTTTTCTTATAAATTAGTTTTTCACATGACTGTTCATTTGCCACAAAGCCCCAGAGAGTCATAGTTTTTCTTTTGTCGCTGCTCTCCTGAACTGTGAAGATTAGGAGTTCTTAAGACAGTGTTGGCTTTCCTTCTGCCTCCTTTGGACTATAATTAGCAGTGCTATCATCAATAGCATTGGGAGAGCTTTGTCCTCAGTGTACACCCATCCAGAGTTACTCACAGCCCCATGGGATGTACAGAGATCCTGGGGATGGGGCTGTCAGGATCATCCATGTGCTGATTGTCCCTGTGCAAAGTACAATGCAGAAGAGAGGCAGGAAAATTAATTTTAATACGTCAAGTTCTTTGCAATTAGGAGCAACTTGCCTCTTACTTTTGCAACAAGCTGGGAATGGTTTGCTGGGAAACTGCATCTGCTTAGGCATATAAAAGAAAATTACTGAGCACTAGAGCCTAATCAGTTTTAATACAAGCTCATGGCAGCACCTCAGTTCTCATATTTTGGGGCTGCAGCACAGGAAGGAAAGAAGCATGTTGAATCAAACCAGCTCTTGGTGGTGATGAGGTAACAGATGTGGTCAGCAAAAACACCTCATTTGATGTTTCTGGTTTGTCATAGATAAAACTTCGTCAAAGAGCAAACATTTTGTTTGTTAACATTTTATTTCACTTACTACTGGTAGAATCCTGGGTTCTGCCTGAAAGTATTTCTAACAAGAGTAGCAGGAGGCAGTTGGCTCTTGAGAAGTATAAGAGATGCCTTGCTATTGTAAGGCAGCAATCACGTGCTGGCAGGACAGCTCTCCTCCTTCTTTGCAGAATTATACAAAAAAATCCCCTGGCTCCATATAGCAGTAACTCTTCTTGCTGTTTGAGCTCTGTCCAGTTCATAGGATCACCACATTTCATGGATGCTGCAACACATGTATGTGTACATGTTTTCTCTCTGCATTATGAGTTGATAAATCCAGTGCCTCTTATCTCTCTCTAAGCCTAGTGAGAAAAGTGTGGTGTTCATCCCCCCTTTCTGTTCTGTTGATTTCCATGAGTTGATCATGCAATTTGTGCTACAGTCAAATGTGGCTAAATACAAGTAGCTGCTGTCATGAGAAGAATGCAAACTGTAATTCATATGCCTCTTTCATATCTCCTGCAGTCAATATAGAGCCCTCAGACTCAGACCCTTTCCAATCTTGTGTCATTAATTCTGCTTTTCAAAGCCATGGTGATAATGCTTTCCCTCCAGCAAGAATTTGAGTTTGCTAAATATCATTTTTATGCTAAATTGTTTTCAGGTCCACAAATTCTGGAAGAGGTAATTTACATGCAAATAAGCCCTTTTCTGGGATTTACTTGGTAATGTTTTTGTCATTAATAAATTAAAAATACTGCTTTAAGTTAGGCCATGCACTGGATACTGTCTTGCTTGCTGCTAATGCATCTTCCCAGCCTTGTAGTTCAGAAGCCTTAACTTTCACTGCACCTCTTTGTTTTCAGATCGGAACGAGTGCCAAGAAATTCCCAATATCTGCAGCCATGGGCAGTGTATTGACACTGTTGGAAGTTTCTACTGCATTTGTCACAATGGATTCAAAACCAATGATGACAGGACAATGTGTATAGGCAAGTGTATCAGATTAAACTGAACTTAGGCTCCCATTAAAATAGTTATTAAGTCTTTCCTCTCTGTAATAAGGAGTTGCATTACAATATCTGAGATCATGAGCCATTTACCACCAGGCAAAGGTGCAAAACTGGCCATTAGAGACGATGAAAAGCTTGATACTGAATGAAAACCATCTCATTAAAGTAGAGTGAACCTTTAAAATTACATATCCTGTCTAATGAACTGCTAATGCTTTCATTTTTGAAGAAAATATTCCATTCTTAGAATTTTGTGAAACATCTTGTCTCATTTATTCCTTTAGGCAAGAAATTTAATAGATTAATATTGCAATGCAGCAGTTGTATACGGCGTACTTGTTAATAGAGTGAATGAAGGTTGGATTTCTTGCCAGAAAAAAAAATACTTTTTCAGTATTGAAACAGTTGTCTGCATTAACAAGGGAATTTTGTATTTAACCCATTCACAGCTGTCAGTTTTGTGTTGTTTGAACAAATTGAGATTTCAGAATGCTTACAGCTAAAGACAGCTTACACTTACTATATCACTTCCTTTGGGAAGGGTGATACAGGAGCCACAGTAAAGTAAATGGTTGTTGGAACCTTGATTATTTTTGTAGATGTTAATATCAAGTGTGTAAACATATGCAAAATCTTGTTTTTGGGAGACAGGACAATCTTTTTCCCTTCTATTCAGTCAGCTGGCAGTGGATTATTTCTCTCCTGTTCCTTCATAGATATTAATGAGTGCGAGAGGGATGCCTGCGGCAACGGAACCTGCAGGAACACCATTGGCTCCTTCAACTGCCGCTGCAACCTGGGCTTCATCCTCTCACACAACAACGACTGCATAGGTACGGAGTGCTGAGCCCAGGCACGTGTTCCTGAGACTTTCTACTTCTGATGAAAGTACCATAAGTACCATCTTCTCTTTTGCATGATCTGCATGGTTAGAGACAAACCCCTATTTTGTCAGTCTCAAAAGGCCTCTTTGATTACGCACTGCTCACTTTTCTAGAGCCACTTGAATGTTGGCACAAGGTACAGGAGCATTTGGGTTTTACTCCTGCTTTGACAATTTTATAATGTAGTAATTTCCTCTCACTTGTCTTTGAAATGGTATTGTGTTATCAGTTACTTTGTTGATATGGTGGAAACAGAAATCTCACCTACCCGGTTTCCATTGTTGCTGATGTTTCTAACATCTTTCGATGTTATTTTTCTTAGATGTGGATGAGTGTGCAAGTGGAAATGGAATGCTCTGCAGAAATGGTCAGTGTGTGAACACCATCGGGTCCTTCCAGTGTCTCTGCAATGATGGCTATGAGGTGGCTCTGGATGGAAGGACTTGTGTTGGTGAGTGCTTTCTTTTAGGGTTGAAAAAAAAGTGCAGCAAACCTTGCGAAGATATGCTTAGTGAAACAGTAGGGTCAGAGAGAGCTGTCACACTGACATCATCATACCTAGCAGAAGGGAACAATGACAAGAGGACAAGAAGAGGACTCCTCCCACTCCTGAAAAGTTACGCCTGATTCAGTTTGATGGAATCAAAATTAAAGTGGCCTCAGTCAGAGATTTATTGACATAACAGCAATTACCTCAAATAAATTGCCTTTCTTTTCTTGTAGATATCAATGAGTGTGCACTGGAGCCTGGAAAATGCTCACCAGGCACATGTCAGAACTTGGATGGCTCATTCAGATGTATCTGTCCTCCTGGATACATCCTGCAGAATGACAAATGTGAAGGTGTGTACAGAACAATCCTTCTTCTGTCTCTTTCTTAGCTGCTCACAGTTGTTACCTATTGCCTTTGCATTTAAATGTGAGTAGTGTTTATTCTTTTGTGGCAGTATACAGTTCTGAACTGTAGCCACTAGTAAGTCTCTCACTTCCTAGAAAAGGCTCAGCAACATTTGTTGGAACCACAACTACTTGCTCTGAACCCTAGAAAAATATAATCCCACGCTATTTCCTTGGTGGTGCGTTGCTGAAGTTTGCCCACTGTCTGAGGAGTTGAAAACTAACTGTGGATTTTGCACTTGGACTACTGCTTCCTCTTCCTGGGTTTTTTTTGGGCGCTTTTGTTTGTCAAATATGATAGATATCAGTGGTGATGTAAAATTGCCCTTTACATAGTACAGCTGCCAATGTAAATATTATTATTTCTCATCTCTTTAATTACTTTTCTTACAGACATTGATGAGTGTGTGGAACAGCCAGAAATTTGTGCCCTGGGCACATGCAGCAACACTCCAGGCAGTTTCAAATGTCTGTGTCCAGAAGGCTTTGTATTGTCTTCCACAGGAAGGCGATGCCAAGGTAAGTTCATTCCTATTTTCTGGCCTTTCAAAATTTGTTTGCTGTTTCATAAAAGCCTTTTTAGTGGGCTGTTTCTAATACAGCAAGAAGGCTCTGGACTCAAACAGTGTTTTTCATAGGGAAAACATGATAATTCTGTAGCTGGGGCCAGGTTCTGTCTTGCCCTAACATCTGTTTTTCATTAAACAGAACACTGCAATAAAAGGGTTGAAGTTAATGTTAAATGCACCAGGTTAAGCAAAGAAGTTATGTTGTCCTGAAATCCTTTCTTGCACCCCTTGAACAAATGTTGGGGCTACCTGGACTCTTTGTAGACAGCAATAAGACACAGAGATGGAGCATGAATGTAAGCAGGAGACTAAAGGCAGCATTTGGAGTTTTAAGGCTCTTCTTAGCACTTACCGTATTCACCATAACGCTTGTTATATGCTGATCTTCTCTGCAAACATGTGGGGAGAAAGAAAAGGTTGTTGGAAAGAATTTGCAAGCAATGTTGTGTGGACAATAAGCACCCATTTGCTTAGGGAAATCTGAAGTGTCTTTTGGCTTCCAGATTACTGCATACACAGGTCAGAGCCTAAACATGGGCAGTAACAGATGAAATGATAATAGCTGAATAGCTAGTAGTTAGAAGCCACAGGTTAGTTTATTTTGTGTCTAAAGAATGAGCACAACAAATTAGGGAGGGAGTTAATTTAAAAGCTTTGGAAATGATGAAATAGGTACAGCATTAATTGTCCTATACACCGTGCACAGTGGGAACCACTGATGAGTAAGACCTTTATAAGGACCTCTGTAGTTTTGCTTGGCACAGAGCAGTGATGCTTGTTGACACCATAGTGAGTTCTTCACTTCACAGTGGGCTAAATGAAATTGTGGTTTTGGTAAAAATGAATCCAACCTGCAGTAAACATTCATCCAAGTCTTCAAACCACCATGCAGTTTGGCACAGTTACTTCACTCAACATCAAGAAAGCATGTTTTAGCTGTGTTTATGTAGCTTGCATAAATGAAGTTTCTTCAGTCTGAGGGTTTTCTTTTCTTCAGGTAAGAAGAAAATAAAATCACAAAAACCCACCAAGAAACAAAATCCTAACAAAGAATACAGCCCGATCTTCTACTTTTTTAACATAGGCCACTGTTCCACACAGTGTCAGAGGAAAATGCACACTTGTGTATGAATTTCAAAAGGGCTTCTTTCCATGCCCTAAAGAGGACTTCTTTTTTCAAGTACCTCAGGCCAAACAAAGTTTTGTTTAAAACTTCCCATTACCTAGGACTTTGTTAAAACCTGGACATTGCCCAGCATTGATGCTGCAGCCGGAAAACTGGATGAGCAGCTGCTTCCATAACTGCCCTGCTGCTGTCCCCCTGCCAGCAGAGAGAGCTGCCAGCTCCCTGCCTGCTGGATGCTTGTGGTCTGTGATCTCAGCTCTGTCCAGCATCCTGGTTACCCAGCTTCAGGGAATAAAATGTAGTGCCACAGGGAGAGTTTGCTTTGTTTATGTGTACCTCCGGAAGAATGAGGAAGGAAAGGGCTGTTAAAAATTGCCTCTCATTTTAGCACTACACAATATTGTCCTTGCAAGTTGGTGAAAATCTCTTGACTTGAGTGATTCTTACTAGTAATAGAATATAAATTCATGAGGCAATACACGGTTTTTTCAAAGAGGAGTGAGGATAAGAGGACAGTACAGCCTTTCCATTTCTGTTGGACCAAAGAGAAAAACCCTTGCTTTTCCATGGTTGAAGTAGGAAACTGTCCCATAGCTTTTCTTTACTGAGGTAGGGAGCTTCCCTCCTTATTCAAATCTTCCACAGTCAGAGACAGTGATGGTCCCTTTTAACAGAGCTAGATGGAAGTTGGGTGTTTTGGTGGTGGGTATCCTGTAATTTTGCAGTTAACAGCTCTAAGCTGAAATTGTGCCAAGGTTACCCCAACTGCTCATAACAAGTTTTTTTTCTCTATGCAGATCTGAGAGTGAGCTACTGCTTTACCAAGTTTGAAGATGGAAAGTGTTCTGTGCCGAAGTCGCGAAACCACTCCAAACAAGAGTGTTGCTGTGCCTTAAAGGGGCAGGGATGGGGGGATCCCTGTGAGCTCTGCCCAGAGGAAGCAGATGGTGGGTTATTGACTAGCTTACTATACTGCCTCTCCGAACTGAAAGGAGATTGGGATTCCTATTAGAAGGAATTTTGAAAAATAATTTTCTAAAGGTGTTTAACACTAGTAATCGTCATAGGTTTCTGTAAAGTAGATGCCACTGCAGTCAAAAAAACCGTGTCCCTTGGATACTCAGATATCAAACATATTCCTTCTTTGCTTATAGATTCGTTACAGTGTTTAGGTGCTGGATATTTTGCTATGGAGGTATCACATACAGAAAGTGGAAAGCAGCAAGTAGGTCCTTGATAGGCTCTGAGTAGCAATTTCTGCAAGACAAAAATGGAATTCTAACCGTAAATAGGAGTAGGAAGAGGTGCCATAAACATGAAATCTACTTAAAATAAAACCCCAAACTGTTAAACTAGATCTGCATCTGAATTTTATTATTAAGAAAATGTAAATTTGCAATCTTATCAATGTGGATGACTTGCAAAAATAGCAATAGATAACAAAATGCAGGCCTTGAGGAAGGAAAGCCTGCCTGGACCATTGCTAAAGAAACACTTTCCTTTGTTAGTATCCTTTTTAAGACTGAGTAACTCAACATCAAGCAGCTCAACAGGCCTCTGTAGCATCGTGGTGCAGTTTGCTGAACAGACTTTAATTCGTGCTGACAAATGCGGTTAACAGCATTACTGGTCTCAGCAATACATGATTGCAGTTCATTTCATTCATTAGTCATGTAGCTGTTTTGCAGAAAATCCTCACAAAAGCCGAGGTTAGAAAAGAGAATTAGAAATGCCAGTTGCAATATTCCTCCTAGGCCTGTTGCCTGTGGATGTTTCATTCCATTGACATGGACCATGTGAACCACAGTCAGTTGAAAAGCACAGCTTGTGTTGCAGCATTTCCTTGAAGTGTCAGCACACGTATTTTTCACGGTCCGAACTCTCCCAAAGGATATCGAGGCCCTTTTTCTCGTCTTTTAAAAAAGAAATAGCTTTAAGATAGCCGAGTCTGGATTAAATTATGCCTTCTTCAGAAAATGTAGGAAATTTTACTTTTACAACAGAAAAAATGCAGTCACTACTACTGATACTTCTAAAATAGAAATGCTGCATTAGTTTGTTTCTTAAGGAAGTTAAACACTGCTAATTTCTTGGGATTTTATACATATGCATACAGGAGAATAGATGAAATGTGAAGCAAACATGCAGTTTTTGCATGAATATAAAATGATAAGTTTATACATAGACATAATTTTTTTCTGGACCTGAACATGAGGAGGATGAACTCTGGTAGCAGTGGTTACATGTAGTTTGTGTAGAATGCTGATTGCCAGAATAGAATTTAACATATAGTCTGATTTTTATGGCTTTTTTTTTTCAGAGGCATTCAGACAGATTTGTCCATTTGGAATTGGCATCCTTGTTGGACCTGGTGACGCAAGGCTGGGTAAGTGCCTGAGCTGCACGGTGCCACTTTTGCATCAGTGTCCCTTTTCCACCCATAAGCCATTCTCCATTTCAATTGAGAATAACACCTCTGCAACTGTTTCCCAAAGCCATGAACTGTGGAAACTTTTATACCTTTTATCTTTCCCGATTTTTCATACTGATCTCAAATTCAGTCTTGAATATCTCAAATGTCAGCAATTAGATATTTAGATATTAATATAATAATTAGATATTAATATATTAGATAGCTCTTCTTTTAGAGCTAGGAAACTTATGTAGGATCTAGAGAATGGATCTAATGTCACGTAGCGTACTTGTCTTTTCTTGTACATTATGTTTAGCCTGTTTACAGTAAATGGTTTTAATCCTCCAGAAGTGCAAACCACAGTTTCCCAGATCCCTTCAGTACATTCTGTTCTCTCCCAAGACAAACAGCACTTCAGCCTTATTGGCAAAAGTTTGCGTTTAAGGAGCACTGGATGACTACTGCTTTTCATATCTGCTGCTCTCCCTGTAGCCCCAGTCAGAGAGGTTTATATCTGACTTTTAGAATCATTTTCTTTTCTGCATTCTGAGAGCTGGCGTGCAAAACAAATTCTGTGCCCTAACCCTAATATGTCAGAATTTAAATACTAGTATTTTTTGTGATCTCAGAAATATTTCTTGCCAGAACACTTGTTCTTTGAGAGAAGTCTAAAAGCAAATGAAGCCAGTTGCACTTACTGTGTTGTTTGTATTTCTGGTTAAGATGTGGATGAGTGCCTTGATCCTGATAACTGTAAGTTTGGGCAGTGTATCAACACAGATGGGTCTTTCCGCTGTGAATGTCCGTATGGTTACATCCTACAAGGAGCAGAATGTGTGGGTAAGTATAGCTGTTCCAGCTTCCATTTTAAAGATTCTTCTGAGTTGCTAAGTATGGCATTAAGGAGAAGCGGAGTTGTTTTATTCTAACATTGTGGAATCTTTATCCCTGCTAGTGCTTAAAACTTGCCAGAGCAGGGCCTGAGCAATCGGGTCTGAGCTGGCCCTGCTCTGGCTGGGTGTTTGACCCAGATAACCTCTAGCAGTCCCAAATTATTCTGAGTGAGTTCTTTAAGTGACATATTAAGTCTTAACCTTTATTTGAAGAATAAGTGAGTTAAGTGAGTTCTTGCATTTTCTGTTTTTCTGTTTTTACATCAACAATACAGGCTTTTTATCATTTTGGTTGAGTATAACCATATATTCTTGCCTTGGTCTAACTACTTGCAGATACTGATGAATGTGCTGTTGGAAACCCATGTGGAAATGGAACATGCAGGAATGTGATAGGAGGCTTTGAATGCACCTGTGTAGAAGGATTTGAGCCTGGACCAATGATGACCTGTGAAGGTGAGACTCCCGTGTGCTAAGGACTGTTGTAATTGTGTTCTCTGATTTTGAAAACAGGTGAGGGGAGTAAAGCAGCTTTAAAAATAAAATATGGACATTTGGAACAATACCTCTTTATCTGAAATGGGGAAATGGGCTCCTCCTTCGTGTATCCACCTTGAACTGTATGTTTTTGTGACTGGAGCTTCGGTGGACCGACTTTCAGCTGGTATCTACTAAGGGGTACTGCCCAGAGAGGAGCATGTTGGGGTGCAGTCTCTTCAGAACAGTTTCCAGAAGTGCTGCTTACTGTGTGTATGGTTTTTGCCTACCTCCTTCAGTGAAGAGACTCACTGTGGATGATGAAGATAGAAAATGGGCTGCTTGAGTGAGTTAGGGAAGAAACAGAGAACAAACGAGAAAATACAAATGCAGTACTCAACAATTACCATGGTACCCCTAGGCTGAATATTTTTCATGCTTTGGTGTCTCGTTTCAAAAATTAAAATCTGAAAATGCATGAAGAGAAGTGAGGAAGATCAGAGGTATAGAAGGGACAGTCAGAAGATAAATTAGAATTTTTCAGTGTGGAAAATGTGGTTGAAGAGATGTATGATTTTATAAAGCCACAAGTGATAAAAGTGCCAAATTTAGAGGGACCATGTTAGACAAACCAAAGCAAACATTATTATATGCATGGTACTTATTTAAGTTGTGGAACCCTTTGCTGCAGAATATTAGCAAGGCCACAAGTATAAATTGTCCCAGAAAGAGCTTATACAAATCTGTGTGGGAATCCTTCAGTGGAAATTAAGCTTGATAGTTTGGTTGTGGCTTTTGGCTGTGGAAGTCCTTAAACTGAGAGGCTGTATCAGGGGAAAGATCTCTGCATACATGGTATGAGGTCTTTAATATTCATCTCCTTCTGTTACAAGGAGGGAGAGGAGAATGTCCTAGGACGTTCTGACACTGTCCTCTGATTTGACACAGCTGTTCCTAAATCATCTGACACAATCTATTTCTTTGGAAGCCCATGCAAAAGAATGCTTCTATTTTTGCATCATTTTTTACATACATGAAGTTAGAGCTTCATTCACTCCCCTGTGGAATTTGGGTAAAAACTCAAATTGCAGAGGAGGGGCTAGCAGAGTGCATAAACATCACTATATAGCAGTAATTACTCAGGTAGTCCAGGCTGTATCTAAATGCACTTCAAGATAATGTTTCTAGTAAGGATATTATTTTATGGAATTCAGTTTGTGAAGACACTGAATTTATACATGTAGAATTTAAATAACCAGTCAAAGGAACTGAACTTAGGTGTGGAAAAGATACAGTTTTAACTGAGCAAGTATTTTGGCAGCATGGATCTGGAAATTATTTCCACTGGCTACTTACTGCTGAACTTACTGAAACTTCAGGTAGCTGTGCAAACATCTTGGTGAGTGTGGTGCCTGCTTCTCTACAGAAATACAGAAGAGTAGAACCAAGGGTCCCCAACTATTAAAATCTAGTCCTCAGTAAACTGGGATCTGTGGTATTGCCTGTATCTAAAACCTGTGCTCTCAAGGCTGCTGAGTTTTACACAAGTGTTTCCCTTCCCCCATGGTCTTTGTTGCCCGAAATCCAGATGTCAATGAGTGCATTCAGAACCCTCTGCTCTGCGCTTTCCGCTGCGTGAACACTTTTGGATCCTACGAGTGCAAGTGCCCCGGGGGGTACGTTCTGCGGGAGGACCGGAGAATGTGCAGAGGTAAAGCTCCTACCAGACTCTCACAGCTATGAGATAATGAGTTCAGTTCCTGCAGGGGCAGGGCTCTGACTCACTGCACTATTGGGCCAGAGTTTTAATCCCAGAAAGTAACTGAGTCAGAAAGAATTTGGGATGAAATTCTATGGTTTGCATTATGCACTTGATTGTACTAGGCCTGTCCTGCCAGTAAATTCATACATCTGCCTAAAATGAGGTCATATCAGATGATGTGGTTTTGTCTTGCCCTAAAAATGGGCATTTGGGAGAAATCAATTTGCTCAAGGCTAGTATATTTTATGGTTGGTTTAGAACAATAAATGTATGTGCAGGGTTTGATTATGATTGAGATTCCAAAGTCAGAATTTACAGGATTATCGTGTCTCTATATAATAAAGTCTAAACCTTGTTTTAGATCAGAATGAGTGTGAAGAAGGAATTCATGACTGTGACTCAAAACAGATGGAATGCAAAAACCTAATTGGCACCTATATGTGTATCTGTGGGCCTGGTTATCAGCGCAGACCAGACGGGGAAGGCTGTATAGGTAAGTGACACTGAAGTGTTGAAGCTCTTGAAATACACAGTTCCTCAGCAGGGCTAAAAATTTTGGATTTAACAAAGTGTTAAGAAACTCAGGGGCAGAATTGCACAACTACTCGTGTAATGGATCTGTTGGTGCTGCACACACTTGGTTTTGCTGTTCAGGTGTACACATCTGTGGGCACTAAGTAGAAAATCTGTGTGGGGTGTCTTTACAATCACTTTGTACTGCTGATGCTGAGTGCTCTGAGGGAGGAGGGTGAGGATTTGAGTTGGTTGCTGTAGTCTTGTTTATCTCTGCTAGCATGAATGAGAGTAGAACTGAATTTTTTTTTAAACCTTAGATGGCATTCAAAAGTGCAGCTGTAACTATGAAAAATTTTGAAAACCAGTGAGGAATGTACTGCAGATACATATAACAGTTGTGAGCTAGATGGCCATCTTTCCTCTGAAAATTGACTAAAAGAAACTTTATAAGGAAAAGAAAGAAATTGAAGTTTAACCAGGCATAATGCACAGCATAAGAGTTCCATATCAACCTCTTACCTAGATTAATATTGGACTTGATTTTTTGTCATAAAATTTCAAAAATGCAGATGAGAATGAATGTCAGACCAAACCTGGGCTCTGCGAGAACGGCCGTTGTGTGAACACGGTGGGGAGTTACAGGTGTGAGTGCAATGAGGGATTCACGGTCAGCGACACCCAGGACGAGTGCCTTGGTAAGTCCCAATTTACACCTGAATGAGCTGTCACTTGCATAGCAGCAATGAGGGCTGAAATTAAACCTAGAAAGGTATGGTGAGGAAACACACCCTTGAATTTACATGCCTTTGGGAAGGGGCCTTCGTATGTAGGTGTCTCTTGCAGGTTCCTTCTTCCCATACTCACCATATCCTTGCTTCAGTCAGTCCAGCTGGGGTGACTTGCTATGACACCTGACTGTTCCATGGTTTCAGTCAGCCAGGAACTGCTCTGACATTTCTTTGGTCCTGGTTTTCAGCCAGTTCTTATTCTCTAGGTTCAAACAGAAACATACATTTTTATCAGCATACTGTAACTTCTTGTCTTCCACCTTTTACTAAAGTTCTTGTCTTTGTTTCCCTTAGATGTCATTCTCTCGTTCTTACTGCTGGTAGTCTTTCACTCTCAGTTCCACAGTCTCAGGGTGAAGTATGCGCTTTCTGTTGTATTTCTGACTAAATTCTCAGTATCTCATGACCTTCTGGAATTCACCATTAGGATTCTCTGTGATGCACTGTTTGTCTTCCAGACAACAGGGAGGGCTACTGCTTCACTGAAGTCTTACAAAGTATGTGCCAAATTGGATCGAGCAACAGGAACGCTGTCACCAAGTCTGAGTGCTGCTGCGACGGTGGCCGAGGCTGGGGGCAGAACTGTGAGGTCTGTCCCTTCCCAGGCACAGTGGCCTTCAAGAAGCTTTGCCCTCATGGCCGAGGATACACATCCAGTGGAGCAGGTACTTTTCATTAAATGATCTCTTAGACAATGACAAATTAAGTGATAAATTATAAACTCTCTTTTGCATATTTGAACACTGTAACTTCCTAAATGTTTTGGATATCAGCTGAAATATTCTGAGATTTTTCATGTTGACTGAGTATAGTCCTTTGGGAGGAAGGTGCACAGCCAAAGGCCCTGGATGAAAAGACATCCATCCCATCTTGGCAGACACTTGCATTGTGTCCTGGTTGACTGACATGCACTCAAATGGGAATTTGCACTCTCACATTTGAGTGTGTTGCAGGGACATGTTGATAACTATTTGTGCACATGAAGGCAAAGTGATGTTTGATTCGTGGAGATTGATACATGATCAGCTCCAGTTGTTCCCTTCCACTTAGAGCTTGTTCATTGCATAAGAAAGTTAGATTAATGCACCATTCTGTGTTTTTCCACTTACTATTTCTCCTTAGATCTGTGCAATATTTCACTATTCTATACAATTATTTTATGTAAGGTGTGGGTTTCTCTGTGTCAGGTCACAAGAATCTATTGAAGCTGTGCAAAATCAGTTTTGTTCCATTGAGAACTAACCCTCATTTAATTGCAGATATTGATGAGTGCAAGGTTATTCATGATGTCTGCCGCAACGGGGAGTGCATCAATGAGAGGGGAACTTATCATTGTCTTTGCAATCTGGGATATACTACAGATGTCACTGGCACTCTTTGCATTGGTAGGTTTTTTGTTGTGGTGTTTGCATATAAAGTTTATTACTAAGAGAGGACTTGAAGAAAGAAATAGAAAGATTTTGAAAAATGAGAAAATAAAATGTCACTTGTTAATGCTTTGAGGATTTGGATTTCCTTCTGATCTGTTCTGAACATTTTGTAAAACATTATCACAAATCTTGATTACCAGCACTGAGGTATCTGGTTTTGCTTCTTGTAGATCTGAATGAATGCAATGAGTCTCCAAAACCTTGCAATTTCATCTGCAAAAACACGGAGGGGAGCTACCAGTGTTCATGTCCAAAAGGATACATCCTGCAAGAAGATGGGAGAAGCTGCAAAGGTAAAAATCAAGAGAAGAATTTACTGCAGAAAATTTGTTTTACAGGCAAAAATAATTGCAAAGACATTTAAATGATGCAAATCTGTCTCCTTTATTCATGTGAGTGTTTCCACTAAAGACAGTGGAAGTGACCTGCACAGGATGGAGCTGGTATTTCAGTTAATTCCTTGTTAATTTGGATTAACAACAGATCGACAGGAATTTTTGCAGGTTGGATGGCAGCTGATCTTAAAAGATTTTGTAATGAATAATATATATGGTTGTTCTTATTTTGGTAAGCCTGTTGGTTTAAGCCATATAATTCAATGATAAATGAATCTTATTGGATGCAAAGATGACTGTGGTTTACAGTGCATTGCCCAGCATCAGGAGAATTTTTATCTACTGCTTTTGCAGCATGCTGAATAAGGCACAGCAGTGCAGGAGAGATTTTGGAATATTCATTAGAATTCCGTACATTTATGTGTCTTGGTAACTAAGATTTGACTAAAACCACACAAGTTAGAGCAGCAGTTCCAAATTTGGCATGGAGAAGGAAAGTGTACTTTGTTGTTAGCATTTTAATATTTCTTTCAGAGTAATAGTGTGCTTCAGTGCAAGGCCCTTTTCGAGTCTGCCAGGTCTCAATAAATGGCTGAGCAGACATTTGTTATGTCACAGTGACTTTCAGACAGATGAGAGTGGTGCCTGCAATTCAGTGTTAGCATGGACACTGTGTAGCTCCAAAGTCCCATTAAATGTGGGGCTTCATGTAAGAGGAACTGGAAACCAGCATAGAAAGTGAGATGTAAATTCAGAAGGCTTTATTTGCTGTTATTTATTTGCAATCACTTATTTCTGAGTCCAGGGAACATAAGTGAAAGATGTTTTCTTGGTTTTTTTAGATCTTGATGAATGTGCAACAAAGCAGCACAACTGCCAGTTCCTTTGTGTCAACACTATTGGGGGATTCACTTGCAAATGTCCTCCTGGATTCACTCAGCACCATACAGCCTGCATTGGTATGTGACATGGGAAGGTAGACACAGATTTGGGATTTATTATTGACCCTTACTCTGGAAGCAAAGTACCAAGGAGGTAAAATCATCTTCCTGAGGAACCAAATGGAAACATAGGCCAGATTCTGATCCTAATCCCACCAAAGATGCAAAGAGGCCACTTCCTTCTACCTTCCCTTGCTTTCATAATCTGTCTTTGAATTTTGCACTTGCCAGAACCAGCCAGTAAAACCACCACTGTAATTCTTGCCTTACCTGTTCTTAGGCATTGAGCAAAACAAGAGTTCTATTTCTCTTCCTGTAGCTTGTTGAGATCATGTCAAGGCTTCTTGAAACAGCTATGAAACACACATTTCTGCAGTTGTCCTCTGAACACATACCCATTGGGTACAAGGAAATGTTAAGCTAAACTGCTTCCTCCTGCAAAACACACTTTCTGCTCTGCAAGCTGGATCCTGCCTGTTTCTGTGTCAGTATGATAATCCCGTTGTGTTGGTGTGAATTTGGAGGTGTTTGGAGGCCAAAACATCAAACTACATATTCTTGGTGAAGAAACCTTCCTATTACTTTTGTGTTTCCAAATTCAAAAGAAGGCAGTGTAAACTGTTCTGTAATGCAGAGTGAGAACCTGGGAGGGCAGTGGGACACCTGTGTTACTGATATGCCTCTACCTCCTGCCACAACCCTTCCATCATTAGCATGGTCAAAACAGCAGCTTTGAAATGACAGCTACAAACTAACACTGAGCTTTGGTTTCCCTCAGACAACAACGAGTGTGCTACCGAGATCAATCTTTGTGGGGCAAAGGGCATTTGCCAGAATACACCAGGAAGTTTTGTTTGCGAGTGTCAACGTGGCTTCTCACTTGATCAAACTGGGCAGAGCTGTGAAGGTGGGTACAACACAGTGCATTTAACTTGGCCTTTTCTTGCTTCCTTATTCTTCTTTCAGCCATACTGTCACCCAAGGAAGGACCTATGGAGTAGGCACCAAAAACTACAGAAGCAAGCATGTGTAGGTGGAAGCGAGGAGGGAGTACAGAAACCTAGCAACAAGGCAGTATTTCTCTTGATGGGCCAGAAAAAATGGATATATTGTGAGATTCTAAAGAGCTGGGCAGATATTTTCTGAAGAGATGTAGCCTGGAATGTTTTAGTTTAAGTGTCGTAAGTTCAGTGAACCTCTTGAATCCTGCATGGATTTCTGAGGGATTCATCAAGGACAGGAAGTCATGCATCTCCAAGCTGACCTGCTAAAGAGAGAGTTCAAGGGCTGTAGACTTACTCCTCTGGGTCCTTAGAGCCTTCATCTGGGACAGAGTTTGGGTTGTTTTGAAAAGAGGTATCCTGGGATTTTTGGGTTGGATGCCTGGGTAAAAGCAAGGATCTGTCTGCTGTGGAGCTGGAACCCTTAGGAAGGCATTAGGGATCCCATACAACCCATACAACTGGCTTTCTGCTGTCTTCTCCACAGCAGAATGCAAAAACTGAAAATTTTTGCTGGATGTGAGAGCTTTTCATGGTTTTCAGCCCCATATTACTTGCTGTGGAGCCACAAATCCAAACCCGAAAGGCCCAAAGTAATCAGGTTTTTGGAAGATCCTGAAATATACCTATATATGATATGAATATATGATTATTTGTAACATGTTTTCCAAATACAGCATAATTTGAGCTCTCTCAAAACTCAGTGTGTTTTTCACCCTTTTAGATGTTGATGAATGTGATGGCAACCACCGGTGTCAGCATGGCTGCCAAAATATAATTGGAGGATACAGGTGCAGCTGCCCACAAGGATATCTCCAGCATTACCAGTGGAACCAATGTGTTGGCAAGTCATTTTTGTAAATTCATACATTAAAATGCATGTTACTTTTGTTAGCAGCGAGAAGTGAAGGGCAATGGTGCAGTTTGCTGTACTTTCTTTTTCTGATTATAATTTGCTAAGTTCAGCAGAGTTTCATTACAAGTGTGGTCTCCTGTGAAGGCAGAGTGGGTATGAAACACGCATGTCCTGGTTCAAGAAGTGTTTAAGCACAAAGCTCTCCTTGAGGGTGCTAGAGGTTGTATTGATTTTGAGGAAACTTGGGTTACTCATGTGTTTTGTGGTCTGAACAAAGGAAATCTTACTCAGCCTGCAATGGTCTCTGCTTGGACAAAGGTCCTGTCTAAGAGTGGATGGTGGATTGAGGCTGGCACTCTCAGAACTACAACTTTGGATTGTTAAATCATAAAATTCAACTTCTGGCCCCAAGCATCTCAAATTCCATTGAAATCTTACACTATCTGTGCTTTTGTCATTCTTACAACACCTACAGGAAGGCTGCTCTGTTTAAGTCCCTCCTCTGTACAGAATTAACAATTTCTGATATTTGAGCAAACCTGCAGCTGCCTGTCTAAAGGTGCTTCCTTGAAGCTTTGAGATACAGTCTAGAGTGAGTGCTTACAGGACAATTCTGGTTATAATTAACAAATGCTAGTGCTCGTAAGTTTATGTTAATGAGTAAATACACTGGTGAATTAAATGCCTGTTTCTTCCCTATTTAAACTTTGTTGCTGTGCCAAGTCTCTGAGCCCTCATAGATGGGCCTGCCTGTGCAGCACTCATGGGAAAAGCCTCTGTTTCAGTAGTGTAGCATGCAGCATATTCAAACAAGAGAAACAGGAATAATTTTTCCTCTAGTGACAGTTATGTGCAGTTTCCATCACATTTAATGGGCTTCATGCATATAGTCTTGTCTGGATACCCAGAGTTGTGTTTGATGTCCTCTTTGAGAACAAAGACCTTTATAACATTTTGTTTGGCTTTCTTTGCTTTCAAAAAGATAAAAATGCCTTGCCTTGTTATCACTATGGTGCTCCAGGGCAGTCTCTGCTTTTAACTGTGCTTACCAAACCTCCCGACATTACATGCAGTCCTTGCTGTGACGTTTGCTTTGCTCTAGCACTCTATGCCTGTAACATACAGCGAACACAAACATATGGGGGTTTTGAATGTTCATTAAATTAGCAGAGTTTGAGGGTAAATTAGAATTTAATCTGCAGGAGGATAAAAGACCCCCAACAAACCAGCACTGTCATGTCTGGCTGCTGGAGGACACTGTGGAATCTGAAGAAGTGCAGCACTGAGTTTTGTGAAACATCTTGGCTATTTCCAGGTCTTCCTGGGGGAAAACATTTAACTGAGTTTATTTCCAAACCAGGTGTACACTGATATTCCAGTTTTTGAGGCCATTGACTACTGTTTAGATTTATACAGGGAATACCAGTTTCAAAATGCACAAGCACTGAGGATTTGCCCCGCTGAAAGAAAGGTGCCAGTTTTGGCACCAAAAATACTGGTCCACCAAAAAATTCACCAGGGAAAATTCTCCTGAGAGCCACAGCTGGGGCAAGACTCAGCCAGTACTTCCATCTTCTTGGACATGGGGCAGTCCAGGCAGAAATCCAAAGCTGTAGGAAAGTAGGTTTGGATCCCTGTGTCCTCATGGCATTTCTGCTTCCTGCTGAAGCTGAGCATGACAGAGCTGTGTGTGTTACAGAGCACAGGAGAGCAAGGTGCCTGACAGCACAGCTTGCGCAGAGTCTGATGGTCCAAAAACTTTTTTATTTTTCTTCATATTTTTTTTTTCTTCCAATACTCACCCAAAATATGAGAGTTAATCTCACTATTGTCCCCTTTCTTGCCGCTTGGAGCGCGCTGAAGTGAGCATATCTGCCCTTGGTGCAGTAACTTCCTGTGGCCCAAACAAGCATTTATGATGTTGGTATAGTTGCTGTGAGGTGTGATAAACACTGAAACATCACTCTGAGTTAATGGCAAACCCTTACAGGATTCAGCCCCCGGTTTTAATACCTTGTGGTCTCCACATGTTCACATTGTACTGTCTGTAACTGTATATTCTTACGATACTTATCTGGATCTCCTGGGTGTACCACAGAGGAAGAATCCATGTACTAGGTTTTTCCGTGACAATTCCTTCATATCCCTTGGCAATGTCAACTCTGCAAACAGTTTGTGTCTTTTTTAGCCTTTTTAATGAATCATTCAGGGATTTTTTATGTTGCTGGAACACATTTAGATAATCACTGAAGAATGCTTTGGTTCCTCCCATGTCTTGTGCTGTCTGTGACTGCATCCCCTGCCCAGGCACTTGCACAGTACACCACATCGTGAATCAGGCTGCACGAAGCAAGGACATTGCTTTTAAACAAAGAGCCACACTGTTTGGAAAAAGACAATAATGCTCTGACTTATTACTTATTCTCCTGTAACCTGGATGTTGAGGTCAGAGGTGCTGCTCTGTACTTCCCAAATGGAGTTTCTTATGTGTGCACACACCCACAATGTACATAAGCATTTATCACAGAAAATGGGGAACAATAATATTCAGAACTTTTTGAAGAAATTTGCCACATCAGACCTCAGAAATCAGACTAGCTTCATTTCAAAAAGTAGCCATTTTCAGTAAATAAGCCTGAATTACCTCAAACTCCTACAGTGCCACCCTTAGGAATTTTGGAAAAGGACTGGCTCAGAATATAGCAGTCTTTTTTATCTACAGCTGCTTTTATTTTTACTTTACTACTTCCCGTATCTTACCTATGTCTAATATTTAAATGTAAGTGTGTAGGGAGGAATTTCAGTGCCTGGAAAAATGTCAGAGCTTGATTCCTTACTCTTTTTCCTTTAATGTTGAATAGCACTATGAACAAGGGATTACTTGACCAGATTGTTGGCTGTACAAAGTTTTATTCTTCTCAGTTATTTCTGAAAAAAAAAAAGCTATCTTCTCTATTTTGCTGCTCTCCAGGGCATGAGCTGACATGGCGTGAAACATTTTCTGTAGAGTAGCCCGTGTTGCTGTTGTGTGGTTGTAGTCATCTCCCAGGGACCAATGCCCCAGCCAAGGGGGAGGACAAGGCCAGTTGTCTGTGTCCGTCTGAGGTGGCAGCGCATTCAGCCAAGCATGACCTGTACAAGGGGTAGGCTGGGCCGTACGTGGGTGAAAGTTAACACGGTATATTCTGCTTCTTTTCCAGATGAAAACGAATGTCTCAGTGCGCACATTTGTGGAGGAGCATCCTGCCACAATACTTTGGGAAGCTATAAATGTATGTGCCCTACTGGATTTCAGTATGAGCAGTTTAGTGGAGGTTGCCAAGATATCAATGAATGCGGTTCTGCACAAGCCCCATGCAGTTACGGTTGTTCAAACACTGAAGGTGGCTACGTCTGTGGATGTCCACCTGGGTACTTCAGAATAGGACAAGGGTAAGGGATTCTCATTTTAAACTAACAGATACCAAGGGGACGTAGTCCACTCCTTTCTTTGAAGTGTGGAGCAGCACAACCTGGGGGATTATCAACGATTGAAGAGGCCGGATTGGGAAGACGCTCAAGAGTTGGATGCACCTATTGATTTTGGACATTTGGGGGCGGGGGGGGAAAGGTAGCCATGGAAAGGGAGAGGTTTAATGCTTGAAACTGAAATTTGGTCAGGGCTACCAGGTTCAGTCCTCTATTACTGCTTTCACCTCTTGCACACCGCAGCAGCCTGCCAAGTCCTCTGAGCTTGGCACTTGGGAGCTTTCACTCCTTGCTGTGATTCACTTGTCTCCTTAAAGAAGAACAAAACAAGCATTAATAATAACACTCCCTACCAGCTGCAAAAAGAAATTACATTATACAAGTGGTTTCACCTGCTGATTGGAATAACAGCTCTTCATGCTCTTAGGTTCTTCCATGTTCCACATTCTTCTGTGTTTCAAATTAATATTTTTTTTAATAAATGTCTGCTTTATCAATAAAAACAATTTTCCCTTGCAATGGACGTGTTAGGATTGTACATCATATAGGACCAAGCAACCCAAATGGAAAGCAGAAGGATTGTGGTTTAAAGTTTGTAAGTGACTAAAAGCTTTGGGATGCATTATGAAAGACCTCACTTTTCAGATTTTTCAGCAGTTGTTGAAAATGGGTCTCTTTAAATGTGTTCCAGGCTGGGTAACAGAAATTGCTAACAACAACTCAGAGCTTAAGCCTGTGTTTTTAAGACTGTTAAATATTGGCAGGTCTCTCTTGGGCAAAAACCCATGAAGGCAGATTCTTGAAATAAAGAGTGGCCTCATTGTGATTCAGTGAGAATTTTGTCTGTTGACTTTAGCAGAATTTTTTCCTAGGAAATGAATGCAACATAATTGCTTAATTATTTGTACTTGAAGTCCCCCAAATGAAGCTTTTGATAAGATCTATGTCTTGCTGAAGTTAATTTTGAATTTCTTCCTTCCTCAGACACTGTGTTTCTGGAGTGGGGCTAGGCAGAGGTCAAGGACAAGAGCTTTCACTCAGTGGAGAAGTAGATGACAACTCCCTCTCTCCAGAAGCTTGTTACGAATGTAAGATCAATGGCTATCCCAAGAGAGGAAGGAAGCGCAGGAGCACTAATGAAACTGCAAGTGAAGCAGAGGTAATTGACCCTTTGTGGGGGGAAAGTTTGTGGCTTTCTTGTGAAAGCTGGACTCAGAAGGACGTGTGCCAAGAGACAATCCCTCAAGAAAAATCTACACCCTAAAGTAGACCAAATCTGGTTTGGATGTCAGGTAGTGTTTTGTCTCAGAAGTGATATAGATCTTCCCTTACTTTCCAAATGAAAATGTTACAGCTGGTGCTGCTGTCTGAAATGTTACCACCCAGTCAGAGGTAAAGGGTGAGGTTGCTTTTCCAGCGCTCTGCTGCACCTGCAGGCTGCCCTCGCTCCACGCTTAACCCAAACAAATCTTGCAAAGCAGAAAATCCCCATTAAAATGCTGTGGCTCATTCACAGACCCTGCTCTCCTTCAGAGCTGTTCCATCAGCCTTTGGCTCCCCTGACAGAGAGGAGGAGTGTGCCTTATTTGCTCTCTTTGCAGGAGGCTGGTCACAGGCTCCCAGCATGGAAGGGTCTCGTCTGTCAGGCAGCAAGATGTGTGTGCAGGAACTTCCAGCGCGTATCTCAGGCTCCCCTTACCCACACAGGGGTGGTGACAAACTCTGTGCTTCATCCTGAGGAGTCCTAGCCCCATAAGAGTGGATTTGACAGATGATGTTACAGAACCTCCTTTTTAAAATTGCCTCATTAGTAGTGAATGACGTGGGCAAGAAACACACACAGGCACGTGTGAAACCTGACAAAGCCAATTGACATCCTTTGTTCTTGTGCAGGATCAGCAGGAGCTGGAGCCGCCAATCAGTCTCGCCAGCTGGGATATTGAGAAAGCAGCGGTCTTCTCCATCAACATCTCGGATCTCAGTAACAAAGATCGCATCCTGGAACTGCTCCCTGCCCTCACAACACTGACAAACCATAACCGATATTTAATTGACTCCGGAAATGAAGATGGTTTCTTTAGAATCAATAAGAAGGATGGGATAAGTTACCTTCATTTCACAAAGAAGAAGCCAGTGCCTGGAAATTATTCATTACAAATCAGTAGTATTCCACTCTATAAAAAGAAGGAACTTAACCAGCTTGAAGCAAAACATGACAAAGACTACCTCAGTGGTGAGCTGGGAGATAACCTGAAAATGAAAATTCAGATATTGCTTCATTAATTATCAACCAAAGACCAAATAATTAAACCAAAGATAGATAGGTAGGACTGAATATTCCTCCCGATCAGATTCTCCATATCATAGGTACAATCTTACATGAGTACATTTGTATGAATGAACACTATCATATTATTATATAAACAAGGTACAGGATGAATACATGAGCTCAAAACTACCACTTTCTCAGGCTTTTACATGTAGCTGAGCTACCTTGATATGTTGAATCTTGACAACTGGGACTTTTATCATTGGAAGTTGGCCACTAATGCTGAGACACGTCATCATTTCAGCAGAGGTACAAGAATGTGCTTTCAACGGATGGACAGCTCTATTTTTGTAATTCTTAAACTTCGCTTCTCCAACTACAACTTACTAGGTCAGCCATTTATGATATCCATTTGGTGCTAGTAAATTTTCAACCTAGATTTATAAATGCACTGTAATATTTACACAACTTAGAAGCCAAAATTGCCATTATTCAGTCTAAATACTTCAATCAACCAAAGTTAGCTCAGTAGTTTATCTCAGTTATGCCTATAATACATTACATGTAAATTAAGTGTGTGTATACTGTAATCATGCTATTTTTATCAATGAAGCATTTGTAAACTAGATTAATAATACCCTTAATGTGAGGGTTTGTAATGGTGCTTATAAGACCAACTACTTGTTAACTGTATACACAAACCTGATGATAAAGTTTCTGTGACTTGCCAAAATGCACTGAGGTCAATAGGGACCATTAAACATTCTCAAAAGTCAGATGACAATCAGTGCCATCCTACACCATGACATATTGTAACGTGTCAAGAATACCCATAGTCATTCATATCAACAAGGGTTCAATGTCATAAATGTCACAATAAAACAGTTTTTTTTTTTAGTTTATTCTGTGGCCTTGTGTTCTTGCTAAAAGTGTGATAAACTGCATTCTTATGCTTCTGGTGTTGCCAGTAGGGTTGTCTTTGTATCTGTCTGTGTGTCCAGGTGATTCCTCTTTGAAGAAGCTGCTGCTGTTCATTCTTCATGCAAAGGAAGAACAGAAGAAGTACAGAAACCTTCACAAATCTAAACAGCAGTGGACCTCTCTCAAGTTACTGTGCAGTTCCAGAAAGGAAGTGAGAACATTTCCAATGACATGACCTGAGTAGTCCTGTCAATAAGTAATCTGATAGCCAAAACATGCAGGAGTGGATGTTAAGTCATTATACAGAAAACACAGTTATGTGTGAAGTATTGTTTTCTAAAACTGCCTTAAAATATTCCTTTCTTTTACCCCCACTTCAACAGTTACTGTCATATAACCCAAGACTGATAACATAGGAATAATCCAATACCAGAAACCATCACAAGTTGTAGATGGGTTTTAATATCAAGTGAATTATTCAGTGATGTGGGTGTTATTGTATATGCAAATGCCATGGTGTATCTTTTAGCAGCAGTAAAACATTGTACTGAGGTGTGATGCTACAACATCGAGAAGAAAGAAGTGCTGAAACTGCTGCTGGGACAGCACTGTAGTTGATAGAGGGAATATATATTAAGCTATAATAGCTTTCAAAGGGAAATGTACTCTGGTAATTCACCCCAAACTGTATTATTGCTCTCCGTGATTTCTTCTGCATAACAAATATAAATATACAAAAAAGAAGCTTGTGCACAGGATTACCTTGATATTTTTAATAGACCATGTCTGGATTTTATTTATTAGTGTACTAAAATGTTGAACAGTGCATTTTTTCCACATGTTGCGTATATGACGAGATACAATCGGAATTTTACAGTTGTAAATGGCACTCCTATATCAACAGGTTGGGAACGATTTTTAGAGAAAGTGTGCATGATTGTATAGTTTATAGGTAAGTGTACAATTTATGTATTTTTTCTCAGCTCCTAAACACTGAGAGGAGCTGAGAAGGACGATTTCAGAAAGACCTGTCAGGAGTCTATCCAGTAGAGTTGGTTTACATTTAAAGTCTATGTAGCACCTTATGATGCCAAAGGTTCTTTGACTGTGTTCCAGCAGCCCCAGTGTTACCCAGTTACAGTTCTGCAAATTGCCTTTGTTATGCTTCAGAAACGAGAAGTCTTGACAGTAGCTCCTTTAGTCATTTTAAAGTGGAAAATCCAGTCTTGCTGTACCGATCTGCACATAAAAATCCACTTATTTGTACATTATTATCTGTCTCTTTGTAGCAGTGCCCTTTAACTGATATATAATTTTTGCTTCTTGGTTTTAGTTGCTGTATGTGCATGATCATTTCCACTCACTTGAATTTCTGCAACTTCCTTGGCATCTCAGTGAAGCACAAAGTTTGCACAGTAACACTGCACGAAATCTGCAATTAAAAAGTGGTTTCTAACTTGCAGTGTGATTTTGAAATAATCTGCTGTATTTCATTTGATAGTGGGACCCCAGGATGACTCTAAGCACTAGACAGACTGAAGTAGAGGTCTTTCTAAATGTGTATCCTTTTGCAATTAAAGGATATTTTTCAAATTCAAGGAAATAGCAGAATGCTTAATTATTTGAAGTAAGTGTGGCTTCCCTCCACTGCAGTTGTGCATATGACTCTGCATAGGTGATTGCATGGATAATAAATCTAATTTTTGGTTAACAGAGTTAAACAAAGATGGCTTGTTACTGTACACAGCAAATCATTCTCTTATTGTGTGTTGTAACAGTATCTTGTAAACTTGACAGCCCACGTGTATTTTGGCAGAACACCACTGTTTCCACAGTCTCTCTTCTAAGCTGACTTTCAAAGAACCCCAAGTATTTGCTTTCTTATGGCAGGTCCTGAAGGTCATACTCAGGTTTTCTCTAAGGTAAATATTCTGTGCTGTGATTCAAGTTCAGCTTTGTGCTTTGGAAGAGCTAATCAGGTCGACTCCTCAGCACAGACAGGCCTGAGCTGTTTGCAGAGCAGGACGCCACGGTTCATGTCCAGCAGCTGCCTGTACCTTCCTGGGCCCACGTTTGGCACTGCCGGTCTCTGCCAGCAGTACCACAGCAGGTAAGTGCATCACAAGGCACCAAATCTGCTGCTCTAGGCCAGGCTGGGGGTGGTGGCATTGGTATTGCAAAAGCTTTCTCACCACTTTTAAAAATTGATGTTGGCTGTGAAGGAATGGCCACTTGAACCATAAAAGTACACAGTGCTCTTGTGGATCTGATGGTCTCTGCCCAAATTAGCAAGGTTAACAGCTTATATTGTGCTGCTGCTTTCTGAGTAGGCACCAGATGAAGAGGAGAGAGCTTCTCTTACTTCATTGTGATGAGAAAATCTTTTCTTTGCCATTATAGAAGGGAAGCCAGAGTTCAGCATTGGATGAGGCTGGAGCTGCACGAGCTGTGCACCCCTCTCAGTGGCTCCCAGCTGCCCTGTGCCAGGTAGGACAGGAGTTAATGGGACATAGCAGCTTCAAAAAATAGGGACATCTGAACCCAGGATCTTGTCTACTTCACTCTCTCCCCAGAGCAAATCTTGCAGCTTTTCCGCTTGCAGGTGTGGCCAGAAACTAAGGCCAAGATATGATGTACACCAGATTAATCCAGTAAATCTGGGTTGGCAATGTCCTACCAGAGTATTTGCCCAGAGTAAGCCCTCATGTTATCACAATCTTGGCAGAATAGCACTTGGCTAAAGCCCTTGTGTTCAGAAAACCCCAGAGCTTCTAGTTGTTGCTTGTGGCCTGAGTGTGTTGGATGCCTGCAAAGGCCTGTGCGGCCCCTGTGTGAGCTGCACAGAGCTGTGTGGAGGGCTCTGTGTGCAAACCCCATTGTCACCACAGGTCTGGGATGTCACATTCACCTGCAGGATTGTGCTGGTTCAGGATGCTGTGAAAACTTAAGACAGGGCAAGCAGACAGGTGTATTTGAGGCAAAATATGCCATCATTTACACCAATGAAAATGTGAATGATTGTAGAGGTTGCAGTAGGAACAAGAGGGAAAGTAATAGTGAGGGCAGAATGCTGCAGTAATTCAGTGGCCCAAAGAGCCTCAATGCATGTTCTGCTTCACTCGTGTGCTGATCCTGCACAAGCCCTGGTGCTTTGTTCTTCTGAGTTTTCCCTTGCAGGTCCCCAGGCAGATGCTGCAGGGGCCAGCAGCTGTCCCCACAGAGCAGGACGTGCCCAGGCTGCTCTTGGAGGCAGAGGCACTGCTGGTACCAGCTGGAGGAGGTGGTCGGCAGCAGGGTTCTGTTTGCAGCCCCCTTCAGTGACCACCAAGGCTGGTGCTGCTTTTGGAGTCTTTGAAGTCTGATCCCTCTGGAGCGGGCTATATGCTCTGGTCTGCCTGAAGATGAGACCCTCTTTCTGTGCAGCAAAAATGTTGAAGATGTTGATGACTTCAGCTCTGACAAATTCCAACAATCTGCTTCTGTTGTCGTTAAAACTTGCCAAGTATTTCACACCCTCATAACAAATGCTTTTGAGGAATATCACACCCAAGCCAATTTTTCAGTTTTGAGCTTCCCATTGAGTTCAGTAGAGGAACCTTGGGGTCAAAGAGGTCGACAAAGTGTTTGTTTTTGTATTTTGGGCTCTCCTTTCTATTTCTACTGTGCTGTGCAACAGGAAGTGTCTGTGGAGGCCCAGCCTGCCTGACCAGTGGGAGCGTGCTGGCAAAGCTGGGCTGCAGCCCCGTGCTGGTGCCAGCCAGTCCAGCGTGTGCCTTTGCTGCTTGTTCGTGGACAGCTGAGTCCTCAGCCTGCTTAGACACATGCCCATATGTGCACATAGGAATGTAGATGGTTTTGTCTGAAGAGTCTAGACAGATACTCTATCTTGGTACTTCCAGGCCAAAGTCACACTGTGAGAAGTCTTTGCTAAGTACCTAGGAAGGGCTTTTCCCCTTTCTTGGGCTGGACCTTTCCCTTGCATGTAGCAGCAGCGCCAGCCCAGCCTCTCCCTGGCTTGGCTCTCACATCTGCAGGTTTGTTTGTTTATGAGCTTCTCTATGGCTCCCAGGGCTGTAGGATGTTCCTCGCTACACCCTTGTGAGGTTGGGATGTGTTTGTCATCCTTATTTTACAGGACAGGAACTGAGAACCAGATGTTTTGGTTTGGGAGAGCTCACAGGCAATAGCCATTCTGCCAGGAGTAACTCCAAAGAACTGAGGTGTCCCTGGACAGGACAAGAAGCCACAGGGGCTCATTAGCCATGACAGCCCCAGCTGGCATAAAGCCATGGGAACTGTCCCCTTCACTAAAATGCATCTCAGATGGAGCCCACTGGAGCCCTGGCCACTCCCCACACTCTTCAGAAAGCCAGGAAGGAGCATGACTCCATGCCCTAGCACAGAGTCCTGGAGAGTCTCTTCCCATAGGGACCTCACCCAAGATGCTGCCACTGCAGGTGCACCCACACCAGTTTAAAAAAAAACACACAAAAAAAACCAGGGCTACTGCTTAGTTTTCTTTGGAGTTTGATTCTTTATCCCTGTAATTTTTGTGTGAGGTGCTTCAGGGTGATTTTTTTTTTTGGGTCTTTGACAACCCAGGATAAATTATTTTTTTAAGCAGCCCATCTGGGGCTGAGCTTGACTGTTCCTCCAGTCTAGTACACGACTGAGAGGGTGAGCTCAGACAGGTAGGAAAGCTGTCTGGACTTCTCCGTATGTGCTTGCAGCTCTGTATAAATGTGTTGTTATTATAATCATAACAAATACTAGAGCCGTGAGAAATGTCTATAACCCAACCCAAATCAGGTGAAACTCCCCTGGTTTTGGGTTTCATTACAAGCTCAATACTTGGGCCAGGTTTGTGGAGGTTCATGAACCTCTCTGAAGCTGGGCTCAGTTTCAAGCAATAATAGGCCAAGTTTCAGGCAAATCTAGGCCAAGTTTTGAGTAAATTTGGAATGAACTTTAGGTGAATAAAAAATGATTTATGATTTTAGGTTGAAACCATACCAACCATGGACTCTTTGCTTGGTTTCAGCCTGTAACCAGGAAATCTTGGTACTTTGGTTTTAAGTTTAGACCATAAAAACAAAACAACCAGAGCAAAGAGGTGAGTCTCAAGACAAATCACAGAAACTGGTTTACAGTGTAGGAGCCCAAAGCCCTGCACTGTGCTGAGCACATGCCTGTTATGCTGCACCAGCACTGAGATCTGTTTCCCCACTGCAGGTGGTGCTGTGCGTGGTCTGGTTTGGGTTGTGCTGCTCCACTAAACCATCCAAATAATTAAGCCAGATTCTTAATTTGAAGTTGCATGTGCAATTTTTCCAAGCCTGGAGTGCGCTGACTTCAAGTTTGGCTTATGCAACAAAGATCCAGTCCATAATGTGTGTTTGCATTTTGAGGAGTAAATTTCTCTAACAAGGGAATTAACGAGTAAGTTCAGGAGATGAGACCAGTGGTCCTTATCCCCATATTGCATTTAAACACAGCTCACATTCAGGCATATAGGGGGGAAACTGACTTCCTACCTGAAATGCTGGGATTCACAGTGATGTGGTAACAGTTCTCTCAGTTGAGAGGTGCCCAACATGATTATGGGTCTCAGCTTCTCAGAGCTGCCAGCTCTGCCATAGCACAGATACCTTAAAGAGGGAAAAGAGCTGAAAACACTTGTCAATGCAGATTTCTTTAGATTCATTCAGTCATTTTAAAGGAATCTTCTGATACAAGGTTGCCTTTTAAAATAAAAAAAAGTATCATTAAACTCCTTTATCACAAAATTAATTTTGTATCAAACATAAACTGTAGATGGAAAATATCTGAGCAGGAGCTGGAGTCAACAATCAGGCAGAATATGAACTGAAAAGGTAAGTGGTGGATCCAGAGAAGAAGGTGATAGCACAAATTGCTGCTGCTATGAGCAACCTGTGATAGAAGGGATGAGCAGGAAGAGAGAAGGAAGGCGTCACTGCAGAGCAGACAAGGAATGTGAAGGGACCAGTCTGTATTCACATCAGTGCAAAGCTGAAACAACAGGAAACTGGAAGAGAGGAAAAGGGGAATGAACAACACAGTAGCACTGGCCCTGCAGGGCAGCTGCTCAGAAGACTCTGACGTGCATCACCAGCCATTTGCCTTTGTGCTATTCAGCTGCACAAGGCTGCCAGCCTTAATGCAAAGCCCTCCCTGGGGCTGATGCTCCTGAGCCAACCAGCACTTTAGGAATGACTGCAAAGCAGTACACAGAGCTTTGGCTGGTAAGAAGTTACCAAATGAATAAGAGGAAAAATCCCAGGAAGGCCCATCAGGTCCAGATCATTATGAGACTTTGGCAAGTATTGTGTGGAGATTAATAAGCCCTTAAAGATAATTCCTTATTTACTGAATTGAAAACAAAAAGGTAAGTGATCAAGACAGAATTTAACAGATTTCCCACTCCATATGTTTAAATTGTATTTGTCAAAGGCATGAATCCCCTTCACAGAAAGCTTTTTGCTATAATGTTTTTGCTTCCATTTTTCAAATATGCTTCCAAAAAGGTACTTCCCAGTACCTTTTCAAGATCTGTGTCCTCACAGCACTGGGGAGAAGTAGCCACAACAAAGGATGGAAAGCTCAGAGATTCTGTGTTAGTAGAACTCTTATATCAAAGCTCCACAGAAGTGAGATGCTGCTGTGTCTTAGACCAGCAACAGTTTCTACTGTTGGGGTACAACTGTGGCATGATACAACTGAGGCCAGATCTGGAGAATCCCAGGTAGTCTCAGGCCATGAGACCTGCTGTATGGCATGGAAAAGTTTCAGTGAAGGATGGCTGGAGGTCCTGAAGAGGCCTAGTCTTTAAACCATGTATCATCTGTGTGTTTCATGGTTTAAGACTGAAAGCAGCACCCAGCTATGGAAGGGAGAAAAAAAGGCTGATAAAATCCACTACACATGTGCTCAGAGCAATGGTAAGGAACCAGGAAGCAGAACTGTGATTCAGAAGTTCACTCTTCAACAAAGCCAGCTCTGTGAATTTGTCTGCTATACATTTGCCATATAATATGATTATGTCACTTAGGAGACTGAATTTACTACAGATCATGTTGTGAGCCAGATGTAGGCGAACTCCACACTCCTATATCCTAAAATATGCTGGGAACAAAAGTGTTTTCTGCAGCACAGATAAGACCATGGGAGGAAATTGTGGGTCCCAATGTGACTGCCAGGCCTGGGTTGAAGGCCAAGTCTGGTGGAGTTGCACAACCCTCTGGTCAAAAAGACCATCTATTTGTGTTGGGCTCATTTGTGCTAACAAACAGCACAGTCTTGAGTTCCCCATAGACCAGCCTGGAATTTATTTAAAAAATAGAGAATTGGTAAAGGATTTATGCAGGAGGACCTCCCCATCAGCCCCCCAGCATTAAATATCTCACGTCCTGCATGATCTCTAACAAAGAGCAGTCCTACAAGAGAAGCAGCTGAACATTGTCTTTGAGCATCAGCTGGGAAGGCGGGGTAAGAAAATAAGAAAGTAATGCTGTCTTTGGTGTCAGCTGAACCCCCACCCTGCAAAATCTGCAATTAACCAAACATCATTTGCTGCCAGTCTCAGCAGTGCCACCAGCCTGTCCCAGCCAGACACACTCTTTAAATCTACTGCAACAATCAAGCGCTGAATGATAAATCCACTTAATCTGCCACATCTGAGCTGCTGTGTCCTGTGCTAAAGCTGCCTCTCTATAGCATGTGCTGGTTCAGCACAGTCACATGTCAATGGTACCTTGAACAGCAGGAGCAAAGTGCCCCAAGGCTGTCATAGAGCTGCCTGGAGACAGCTCCCATGCAGAGACTTCAGCCATGGACCTGCAACCACTGAGGTCATTAATGCAAAAATGGCATTTTCAAGGCCGTAGAGCAAAGGCAAGTGAAGGACCTCCAAGTGTCAGAAAGAAAATACATATTAATGCATGGAATTATGTTCTATGTGGGGATGGATCCTGACACTAACTGTTGTCCATTTTATTTACTTGGAAATGAGAACAAAAGTCAATCCAAGGGTTATTTTGTGTTCCATTACTCTAGATTTGTCCAGATGATAGATGCCCTTCTTGAGTAGATACCTTTATCAGAAAGTAGTTTTGGTGAAGGATCACTCTGCTTATGCTTCACTATTCCAGAAATATGTCAGCAAACTGATCTCTTGTGGCCCAGGGTCCTGCTCAGAATAGTTGAATTATGTTTATAAAGTCAAATAAGAAAGATGATGTTGATCAAAGTAATATAAACTATGGCATGGAAAATGAATTTTGAATGAAACACACAGATAAATCATTTATCCTCACCAATACCCTCTCTGTGTTTCTTATCCCAATAATTGAGACCATGTGTTGTCCTGCAAACAATAACTATGGGAAATTACTCACAATTCTTCCTTCATAAACATGGGAAATGAAAGTGATGGGAAGTATGATCATCTTCATTTTTTTTTTATGTTAATAGCTCTAAATTATTAGGGTGGGAAGAAAATGTCAATAGAACATAAAAGTGCTTTGTAGAGTGTTCACATTTGCTCATACTTTCAAATCCACTGTGGCTTATTAGTTCATGGGAAAAATGACAAAAAGGAATAAAACCCAGAAAATGAATCCAGTATCAACATCTTGGCTCTGTAGTAACAGAAATTGTAACTTGTGGGTAAAAAGTGACAATATTAGGAAATGTTTGTTGTGCAATTATGGTAATTAACCCCCTCCTTTCCCCAGTACATCCAGCCTGCCATCAGTCTGACACATTCCTACACTTTCAAGAGTGCCCATTGCTCTGTGCTGCTCCTTGTACTAAAAGCCTGGAGCTAGTGGGCCTTAACCTCTGTTTCAAGAGTTTATTGCTCAGCTGTAAAAATTCTCCCAGGGCTGAAACTTGACAGAAAAATGTTTCCGCCTGGGAGGAGTTTCTGTTCGGAGTTTGGTTTGAATTAGCTCAGCCCTTTTCCATTTGCAGTAGGACAATAGAGCAGGACTTCCTCCTTTTTTTCTTTTTAAATAAAGTGACCATCGTGCCAGGGCAGTACACATGGCAGGCAGCACTCAGACCACAGTCCTCTCTGCAGCTTTAGCACAGGGTCTGTGCTGGCTGCTGCAGCAGGGACCTGGCCCTGTAATAAGACAGAGTCCACCCCTTTGCTTGCGCAGCTGCTGCCTTGGGTGGTGGCTTCAGCCAGCTTTGTGCTGAGGCTGCTTGCTCTGCAAGCTGGCAGAGTCCACCGTTGCTGCTATTGCTTGAGGGCCCAGCCCACTGCAAGGGAGAACCACCTGGGCTACACCTCCATGGGACTTCTGGCTTTTCCCAGAGATGGGTAGCATGTATGGTTATGCTCCTGGGATGGAGGCACAAGTCAGTCCCACTCAGCTGCAAATTTAGAGTGCAATACTGGCTTGGTAGGTTTCTCAGATGAAGGGCTTGGCACAGGGAAGCAGCTCTCTGCAGACCTTGGCCTGAGCCAGGGGATTCATTTCTAGAAGCAAGAGTGCAAGATCTATTACACTTCTGCATGGGCTGCCTGCAGGGCTGGTAAATCTATTAAAACAGTCAACACTTTATGAATGAAGTCCGGCCCCACCAAAGTAAATGGCAAAACTCCCATTGATTTCTCTGGAACAAGATTTTACCCTGAATCTTCAAAGTGCCCCTGGGATCTCACCCATGTTCAACACAGCCACGGCTCCAGCAGAGGAAAGGAAAACAAAGAGCAGAGAAGAGCCCTGGTGCTTCCTTAGCTGAGCCCGTGTCTGGCTCAGATAGATGTGCTCAGATAGATATGAGAGTATCTCTTTGGCAATACCGACAGGCCTGGGTGTGAGATAGGTGCTGTGCAGATACTTTGGCTCAGAAGCAGAATTTCATAGGTCACTGGAGTTTTGCTCTGAGCTCCCAGAGGGTCACACAAATAAAAATTTCTATGTATGGAGATGGAGAAATGTCCCACCCACCCATCCAGTAATGCCTTGACCCAGTTCCAGTAATCCAGCCTCCAGAGTCATGTCTTTGTGCACATTTAATTGACTGAACAGCCACTTGCTATCATCTAGAACTGCTTTATAAAATTAAATTTTATTAAACATAAGGGCAGACAAGTTTGCCAGTGCTTATTTTAATAGTGATGCTGTGATTGCCACTCCACAGATCTGACCTGTCACTTGAGAACTCAAATGACCCATAACTTAACATATTTTATCCAGCTATAAATTCAGGCAGTTTAATTAGCTGGACCTGGCATTGTGTCATATTTTGTCCACCTCTTTTACAACCATTTAACTGCCTCCTGATCTTACACTTTCCTATCATCCCTGCACACATAACCTCTAGTGACAATATTTTACCATCTACCTGAGTAAATTAACAAGTGATCAACTTGCTAATTGTTTAACAAAATCTTGTTTAATTGAGATCAACTAAAGAAGTTAATTGCTGTTATATAAGAGCTCTTCCACTGGTTTCTTGTTTTGCCAGCTCTCAACCTTACTATTTGCTAAGCTGACTGAAAGGTTTTCCCCAATTTTGATTTAAACAACGTTTTTTTCTTTGACAGCTACTTTAGAGTTGCCCTCCCACTGATCACAGGTGAGCTCATTTTTAAACTGTGCTGTGGGATTTCTGATATATGGAGCTCTTTCAACACTAATATTGGGGTGGGAGTTCAAATCTGAAAAAAGAGCCACCTGGCACCCTACACTCTAGGAAGAGCCAAGGTTCAGTCAGGTCTAGTCCCAAGCACATTCAGTCGCAGCTCCTTCCTATTTGCTGCAGTCTAATACAGGTGAAGCTCATCCTGCTTGTTTTCATTTGGGTGGCAACTAATCCAGCCTCTCCTTCTCTGCCTTCTTTCCTGAAAGGCATTTATGAGCTCAGCAGCTGGTTGGCATTTAGCTCTTGCTTCAGTCTGGCTGATGCTGACCACTGGCTTTGGGCTTTGCACTTTTACTAGAAGACATTTAAGTACATATACAGAGAAGGCCACAGTGAATATTAAAGTTAGCTCATGGCTTATAGTCACTGTGGAAAAAGTTCCACTGAACAGGACTTGACACAATTTCAGTCTCAATGCTATTTGAGAGGTTCCTTTCTACTCCTCCCTTTCATTATAGAAGCTAATTAGAAAAATTGTTTCTTACTTTTTTTCTCCCCCTAAAGTGCTGTAAATATCTCTTAAAAAAAAAATAAATAAGTCCTTCAACCACTTTGTGGTGTGCTATCGTAGAGGTTTTTACTTAGAGCCAAATACATATAAGGTTGGATTCTGAAAATCATTCCATTATTTTTATTTCCCCTTTTGCTCCTTTAAATGTACAGAGTCTCCTTCTGATTTTTACAGTCATTTCAGAGATTGCTGACAGTAAATGGCAGCAGAATCAGTGCTGTAAAGACTGAAACAATACCCAAAACTATGCCACTCAGGTTAGCATGTGAATTCCTTCACACTTTTCTCCAGGACCCGGTCCCTTCAGGTGATGAAGACAATTTCCTTTTCAGGAATTATAGGAATATAAAGTGATACATTAATTCTGTACTGCATGTTCAGGTAAAAGCACAAAACAATCAGCGCTTGCTTATTCTCTTTTGCAGAGCTCTCAGAAGGAGACTGTGTGTCTACAATCTGTTCTGGGACTTGGTTTAACTTTCTGGTCTCAACTTATCTTCAAGACTTTAAGACAGAACAGTTAACATCGGTGGATACACACATGGGTGAGAAAAGGTGAGATGTGCTTATGGCACTGGGAGCTTGAGGAGCTCAAATATCTAAATGATTTATAAACAGGCATATGAAATGTATCTTGGTAACTCAAAAGCTAGAGATAATTGCAAACTGTGAGACAGTGAAGGATTAAACAGAAAGAAACATATTCAATAAAGTCCACAGTAAGTACATGAAACCTTTGTAGTCCTATTTTCTCTGCCTTATTTGGGAAGCTTAATGTGTTTATTTGCTCACCTCAAGCAATAAAAACCTCTCTGTCCCAGAAAGTGATAGTCCAATGGTGTTAAATAATTACCTCTTCCAAAATTAATTTTTTTACATATGCCAATAACAAGATTTTGGTTGCAGACTCAATAAATTCATTCTGGATGAAATCATAAGCATTTTCATACAAAAAAGATAAAATAATGTAGTGAATGCAACAGCTAGCTGGAGGAAAAAAGTTCTAGGACTACATTCCTCACTGGTTGCTATGCAAATAAATAATACGAACGATTGCTGGTATCGCAATATCCAGAGAAGGATGATCTATTGCAAAATAACTTTCTAGCTTAGATATTTTGGTTTAACATTTAGAAAACGCTTTTCTGAAAACAGATTATTGTAGAGTAGATTAGCAGCTCCAGTAGAGCACAGGCTTGCTTTCAGTGAACTCTCCCTACTAGTTTCCCATCAATGACTTCAGACTGTAATTTATTCTGCAGTCATTTGCAGATCATCACCAGATACTCGTGCTGGTGTATATACCATTGCCCAGAGGAGTTTTGGATGGGGCACTGAACAACCTGGTCTAGTCTTTGCTCATGGTAGGGGGTTTGAACTTTAGGTAATCTTTAGGTTCTTTCTAACCCAAAGCATTCTATGATTCTGTGACACTGGCAATTAAAGGTAGGAGACTGGCTGGTGCAAACAGCTGCAGCCAATAATTATAGCCTGTTCTCATTCCCCTGCTTCCTGAGTGTTTGTAGGATTGCTGAGTTGGTGAAGAGAACATGATCAATGTCTTCAGGATTTTAAACTACTGAAGTCGTAAGTTCTGTTTTCCTCTAATCTAACCTGTTGTTACAGATGGAGCACAGTCTCTCTTTTGTGGGTTATGGGCAGGTTTGGTTGCTAAAAGACTATGAGAAATAACCAAAGAGTCACGTGAAACAAGTTTAAGTAGCAACTCAGAAGATCCTTCTAGCTTAGAAAAATACTAATTTGGTTTTCTAAAACGGAAAGGATTTTTCGGGAAAGTTCTATTTTATCTGTGAGGTATGTGGGGGAAAAGGAATTGCTCTTGACTGCTGTTGCTGTTTGTATGCTGAAAACACTAAGGGAGAATGAGTGATGTCCATTCTGGGGTGATATCCATTCTGGGAATGATATTCCTCAGTCATAGTAAGGCAAGCAAAGCTCTGCAGTGCCAAGGCCCAGCTGCTGTCCTGTCCTTGGCCTTTCCCTACAGCTGGGGGAGCACCCATGGTACAAACATCACTGGAGATTTAGGAAGGCCCTGTCTAGGGTACATTACTTCAAATTAAAGGCCGTATGTAGATTCCCTTTTCTTTTTGTACTGGTCATGGCTGGCAGATGGGGAATTTTTCTTATTTGTGTGTTGATAAAGTATTTGTGATACTAAAGGACAAATCGACCTCCCCTGAAATTTAAGCACTCATGCTTCAACCTCCTGATCCTTGATGACTATTGCATTAGTCAATTTGTGGCTAGCCCAGTAACTCGATAGCAGCGAATTATGTAGTTATGTGGGAACTCTAGGTTTTGGAACAGGCAGATGTTCCCAAGCTCAGGCCCAGCATTGCTAGGGTGTGTCATCTGTGTGAGGCATTTAGGGGAAAGAGAGAGCTGCGAAGCCACAGTCCCTGGTGCTTTCTGGAGCACAAAATATAGCAGCAATATTACATTAAGGTAAGAACTATTTCAGCACTA
>WAAG01034920.1:9947-37025 GCA_013390105.1 Tichodroma muraria | reverse complement strand
TTTAACCTAGGTGAAAAAAATAATGTACTTCCCCCTTCTGCATATGTACAGCATGAATCAAGCTCCTTGCTTAATTCATGCTGTACGTATGCAGAAGGATTTCTTCATGCAAGGAAGAATCGCGTAAAATAAAGAACTTCACCTAAAATAAAAATTGGGGTAAAAGCACTCCTGTTCCCCTACATCTGCTCTTGCTCCTTCATCTCCTTCCACAGACTTCACTCAAACTTGACTTTTTCACTTAACTCTCGCTCTGTGCAAGCACAGAAGCAGGCTGCCTCACAACGGCTTTTGCAGTGAGCACTGTGTAGAGAGCACTGTCTGCTCGCAGCCCCTATTCCTATTTCCAAGAGCCCCTGTTCCAGTAACAGTCAACAGGTCTTGTCAGTCTGTGCTCCAGGTAAACCAGTCCCAAGCAGATGTGACAACAGACAAGAGATGGTTCCCACCAGCTGGCTGTCTTGCATCACACCAGAAGTAATTTGTGGCATCTGTAGAAAGTGGCAGACCTCTTTGATTGGTATTGCCTAAGTAGAAAAGAAGTATTATATATTTGATAATGCTATGCATTGGGAGATATCCTGGCTTTTGTTTTCTGTAGTTCAGTGTAGCTGAAGGTTGACTTCTGCTTGCCTACTGAGCGGGTCCTTCAGGAAGGATTGGCAGAGGGCAGAGCAGGGAAGTGAGTGGACATTGATACATACCTTGTGTTCCTCAGGAAAAGTTGTGATGCATTGGTTATTGCAGGCAGATAGATTATTGACTTCCTCAGGTAGTCCTGCCTGCATGCCTGCTGCTAGCCAGTTGCTTCCAACACCAAAGGAATGCTTTTCCCTCTCTGTGGTGTCAGCAGAGATCCCTTCTTTTTTACTGAACAAAACCCAACCTTCAAACCTTTAACCTTCTTCCTGGAGGTACATCTGATATCTTAGCTCCACCAGGCTCTGTGCTTCTTGTGATGGACCAGGATGATTCATAATGGCTCCAACCTGCAGGCAACATCTAGAGAACTTGTGGGCATTGTAGATCCACCTGGAAGCTTCTACCTTTAATCACTGAAGCACTTGACTTTAATGCAGCACAGGCTGCATCAGAAAAGACAATGAAGGAAGGGAATGGAATGCTGGGGACTTGAAAAATTCTGTATTTTCTCAAATGAGGTAGTTCAGAAGCTGCTAATTCAGTGTGCTCTGAATACGAACTGGGAACACCTCTGCACTGTGTGGATGGCAGGTGAGACTTGTCATGCCGAGCAAGAGGAGTGTGAGAGTTGATAATTTATTCCTGCTCAGGGTGAAGGGAACTGTAGACTCCTCCTGTGCAAGAATGACATTGGCATCCCAGAGTTGCACAGACAGAGAGTCTGAGTACATTGAGTTTGTGGAAAAAGCAAAAATAATACTGTGAGGAGCTGCAGTAAAGCCCTGGCCTCTCACAGGAATCAAGTCTCCATATGTACATTATTAGAGTCTTACTAAAGTGAAAATTTGTCTTCAGAGCCACGGGGTGAGCCTGAAGCCTGCCAGCTTCTTTGTGCAGGTGAAGGGAACCTTTCCATTCCTCTGAGCTCTCAAATGCCTCTTTAAACATTTACAGATGGGTGGCCTTAGAGAGGGCTGAAGCTGCTGCAGCGCTGGTGTGTATGAGCCATTGGAGGTCAGCCAGAGCAGGGTCTTGGTTCTCTGAGCTAACTCAGACTCGTGCTGGCCAGAGCAGCTTCCTTGCTTTTCTCCATTGCATCTGAGTGCCACTCTGGGATGGAGGAGCTGCTGGGGTGTTCCTGGCAGAGGATCAGGGTTGGGTGTGATACTGCTATCCCTGGAATTCTTCACATTACAGGTGCAACAAGGCTGTGTCATTGCAAGCAGAGTTGGCAGAGCTGGCAGTTGTGGTGCAAAAGCTGGGCTTTTTCCTGGCTTCTGTTTGTTGTGACCATGACTTTCTCAGGGATGCTTCATCCAGCCCATCTCACCGTTCATGCTTTGGGATGAATTGATGATCCTTTGCAGTTCCTGGTATCTTTCCACTACCTGCAGAGTGCTTCAGATGCTTAGTTTGGACAAGGTGTGTGTCTTGGTGCATAGTAGAGCAACTAGGATGCAGAACAGGTTCTCTGCTGTTTTTTTCAAGGCTGAATCTAGAAGCAGTCTGGGTAGTCTTACCGCATTAAGTTCTGCTTCCTAACATTAAGTATGACTAGATGTTATGTGACAACCTCAAGCAGTCTAGTGGAGATGTTCCTACCTGTGGTGGGGGAGTTGGACTAAATGACGTTTAAAGGTCCCCTTCCAAGCCATGTATTTCTGTATTTTTGTAATTTTATGAAGCAACGTATGATGGCATATGGTTTCTCAATAGGAGTGATAGTTTAAACTTGATTTTACCCTGAAGGAATGGAGGTACATTTTTTAAAAAATGTTATTCCCAGTGAATTAATGTATGTGGTGGTTCTTCATTTTGGACCACCACATCTCATAATGTACAGTTTCACCTGACTGCTCTGTTCTCCTTCCAATTAAAAGCAACTGCAGTTCCTATTTTTTCTTTCAAGGACTGTGTGCTTACGGGGAGGTGGATAAGACTTTGCTCTCCTTTCTGAATGTGTGGTCTGCTTCCCTCCAGGGAAAAGATGCTGGACTGGTATGAGGTATCCAATGCTACCTAAATATGCAGTTTCCCAGCTGGCCCACAACAATTGCTTTGCATGGCACTGAGAAGATGCAAAGTTAATGAGGTTCACTTTTCACTGATTTCGTAGATACAGAAAAAATTCTGGTGGGCACACTCAAAATCAATTTAAACTTTGCTTACACTGGTTGGTATTGTTTCCACAGCATCTTAGATATTCAATGTTATGCAGCTATTAATTAACTTTGAAATTAATTTTGAAATTAACGCTGAAATTAACTTTGTACTGATAAATGATTTAGAAGGGAAACAAAGGTGATAAAGGGTCTAGAAATTAAGTCATATGAGGAGTGACTGAGGGAGGTGGGGTTTTTTAGCCTGGAGAAGAGGAGGCTCAGGGGAGACCTTACTGCTCTCTACAACTACCTGAAAGAAGGTTGTAGCAAGGTGGGGTCAGACTCTTCTCCCAGGCAACCAGCAACAGGATAAGAAATGGCCTCAAGCTGCATTAGGGAAGGTTCAGGTTGTATATGAGGAAGAATTCCTTCATGGCAAGAGGGATGATCCTGTTACCTACAGTANACTAAATTGGGAGGAGCTGTTGAAGGCAGAGAGACCCTGCAGGGAGAACTCAACTAATCAGAAGGCTGGGCAATCATATGAAGTTTAACAAAAACAGGTGATGGATTCTGCACCTGGGACAGGGCAAGTCTGGATGTATGNTTGGTCATAGCCAGCATGGCTTCACGAGGGGAGGGTCCTGCTTGACAAAGTAATTCCCTTTTATGACAAGGTAGCTTACCTAGTNGCAAGTCTGGATGTATGGACAGACCAGGATTTGAAAGGTTGGGAGAGCAGCCCTGTGGAAGCAGACCAGTGGGTCCATGGCAAGTTGCACATGAGTCAGCAGTGCCCTGGCAGCCAGAAGAGTCACCTGTGTCCTGGGAGGCATCATGCCCAGCATGGCCAGCCGGGCAAGGGAGGGGATTGTCCTGCTCTGCTCTGAGCTGGGGCAGCCTCACCTCGAGTGCTGGGGGCAGCTCTNGATGGATGTGATGGATGTCATGTGATGGATGAACAGCTGGCTGATGGGTCAGACACAAAGGGTTACAGTGGATGGGATGGCATCAGGCTGGTGGCCTGTCACCAGTGGGGTTCCACAGCACTCCATCTTGGGGCAGTGCTCTTCAACATCTCCACTAATGACTTGGATACAGAACTCAAACTCAAAGATATGATCATAGATATAAACTGGGACACTAAATTGGGAGGCGCTGTTGAAGGCAGAGAGACACTGCAGGGAGAACTCAACTAATCAGAAGGCTGGGCAATCATATGAAGTTTAACAAAAACAGGTGATGGATTCTGCACCTGGGACAGGGCAAGTCTGGATGTATGGACAGACCAGGATTTGAAAGGTTGGGAGAGCAGCCCTGTGGAAGCAGACCAGTGGGTCCATGGCAAGTTGCACATGAGTCAGCAGTGCCCTGGCAGCCAGAAGAGTCACCTGTGTCCTGGGAGGCATCATGCCCAGCATGGCCAGCCGGGCAAGGGAGGGGATTGTCCTGCTCTGCTCTGAGCTGGGGCAGCCTCACCTCGAGTGCTGGGGGCAGCTCTGGGTGCCACAGTATAAGAGAGATATAAAACTGTTGGAGAGAGTCCAAAGAAGGGCAATAAAAATGGTGAAGGGCCTGGAGAGGAAGCTGTGTGAGGAGCAGCTGAGGTCACTTGGTCTGTTCAGCCCGGAGGAGACTGAGGGGAGGTCTCATAGTGACCTACAACTTCCACGTGAGGGGAAGCGGATAGACAGGCACTGATTTTTTCTCTGTTGTGAACAGTGGCAGGGCCCAAGGGGACAATCTGAAGTTGTGTTGGGGAGGTTTAAGTTAAGTACAAGGAAAAGGATTTCACCCAGAGTGTGTCTGGGCTCTGGAAGAAACCCCCCAGGGAAGGGGTCATAGCACCAGCTTGACTGAGTTCAGTAGTCTGAGGTGGACAATGCTCTCAGGCACATGGTGTGACTTTTGGGGTATCCTGTGCTGGACCAGGAGTTGTAGTTCAGTGACTCTTGTGGCCCCCTTCCAATTCAGGACATTCTAAGATTCTATGGCTTTGTTTGGTTTCATAGCAACAGAATGTTTGGCACTGGGCAGATGCTGGCCAGGGCTGACACAGATAGAGAGGGCAGATTTGAGAAAAGTTTGGAATGTGTTGGGGTTTTCCCCTCCTTTTCCTTTGTCCAGACTTGCCTTTTTGAAGGAGAGGGTAAGAGAAGATTCGCTCCTTGATTTAGGCACACCCTCTTCAGCCAGAAGTGGTAGGTGTTGTCCTCATTAGCTGGGAGAGGTGTGGGGTGGGCTTCACAGAAAGGCAGCACCATACAGGTCTTCTGCCTCCAAAGGAAAAAACAGGACAGGTTACCTGTCTTCCATTCTACAGGTTTCTTTTCGTATGGCTGAAAACCTGTCTTTGGTTAGGAGCAGCTTTTAAAAGTGATTTTTCTTCGGGAACACAGATACATAAAGGAAGTAGGTAAAGGGGAAACCCAGATTAGACATTGGGCTGGGATTAATTTGAAGAAGAGATGAAGGAAAGCACCTGCTTGCTATGGGGGAACATAGGATTTTTGGCTTCATAGGGATATAAATGCCTTACTTCATTTTGAGGATGATGAGGCACTGCAACAGGTTGCCCAGAGAAGCTGTGGATTCTCTATTCCTGGGATTGTTCAAGGCCTAGTAGAAGGTTCCCTGCTCATGGCAGAGATTTTGAAATGAGATTATCTTTAAGGTCCCTTCCAGTTCAAACTATTCTATGATTCTATGAGATCTGTTTTTTCTCTTTCTTTGTTAGCTTACCTGGAGACTATTTCTAAAACCTGCAGAGAGTTCCTGAGCTTTGGTTTCTACAAAATAGGTATGTGTTGGCTCACCCTGGTCTGTACCTGGCACCCCCCTGGTAAAACAAGGAGATAACATTTCCTTCTTTCTGTTGCCCTAGAATAGAAATATTGAGGACAAAGATGCACAGGGAAAGGGAAAGTCAAGGGAGAACAGGCAGATGAAAAAGCTCTGCCTTGACAAGCTGCAATTTAAACGTAGCTACAGCTTGCAAGACCTGATATTTAAGGGAATGCTGAAAGATGCCCAAGTTAGTCTTGCAGTATATTTGAATGCACATCTCAATACTTGATTTTACATGCATATGCGAGACGTGCAGGCATCTGAGCCGCGTCTGCAGGTCCCACCATTCTACTAGCTCTGGAAGCGCTCTGAAACAGCTTCTATTCAAAAGAAAATACTGTAAGCTGTTCAGTTTAAAGACAAAGCAGGACGACTTAGTTTAAGCTAAGTAGAGCTGAGTTAACTGCTGCACTTTTATGTGGTTCTGGTCTAATTTTAATTCAGGGATAGTAACAATGCTGATTACACTCAGCCAGTAAAGCAAAGCTATATGGATCTCTGTATTTAGCTTTTATTCTGGAAATACCTCAGTTGTTAATGCGCTACACAGGAATGTTATTAAATAATATGCTGTACAAAAAGGGTGTGTTTTTGTGGTCACATCCAAGGTTGTATCACATGGCAGAGAGCAGGATGTGCTATTGCTTACTACACTCCTATCTTCAAAAGGGTACATTCCTTATATGTTCATACCAGTGGATTAAAGTGCTATATCTTTATCCACCTCTGTCTTCAGGGCAAGTTAGAAGTATTTTCCAGAAAAAATCTGAGGAGAGGAAGGGCTTTGGGCTTCTCAGATTCTGTTGGCACAGGACAGGAAGGGAATTAATTTCCCCTTGGACATCTTTATGAGCCAGCTCCAGTGTTAGTGATAATGAGAATGCAGTGTTTGTATTCTAAAGCTTTCAGTTTCGTGTTTTTTAAAAAACAATACTAATATCTACCATTAAGCACACATTCTTTGCAGACTTGCTAGACATCCCTGTGCTGCTCTCATTGAATACCTTGTAGTTACTCAGGAAGATAAACAAATCTTCCTACTCACATGGATGACAGTAATGTTTTTGCCAGTGCAGTGGTTGCTGTACTTCAGTTTGTGTCTCATTAGAAATTTTAAAAAGGTTTGTAAAAAAACCAGTGGGAGTCTTGTTCTAGTACTCTTATTTGTCTGGAAATCATCTGGTATATTGCCTTCACTTAGCTAATTCAGGGGAATGAAATTTTAAAATGATGATTAGGAAGAAAATAGAGATTACCAGTTTCCTTCCTAATAAGATGGTATTTATGCTGTAGGTAGACTGGCATGCACATGCCTTTCTTAGAGGTTGGAATGGTCTCTGATGATTTCTGATTTAAGATAACACCATGCCTTTTTTCATGCAGAATGAAGAGACACAAGTGGTCATACAAATGTCCCTCACGAAGGAAAATCTTGATTCTGTGTGTTACTGGGTGGCTGATTGCTCTGCTGAAGCTCCTCCATGTGGAAAGACATTTTTTTCCCTCTAAAGGCATTTACTTAGTTGAGCACTTCTTGAGCACTTCTTCTTATGTTAGAAACAGATATTCATACCCTAGAAATGAGTTCCAGTATGAAATTAATTGTTCATCTATATATGAACAAGATCCTCATGAAATTGGCAAGAGTTTAGAGATAAGAAGAAAAGAAATAATTGATTTAGCTGATGAAGATGTTGTAGCAATGACAAGTGACTGTCATGTGTATCGTTCACTTAGGAAATACCAGCTAAAACCTGTCTCTCCAGAGGAGGAAAGTTTTCCAATTGCCTATTCTTTGGTTGTTCACAAAGATGCAGCAATGGTAGAAAGGCTCATACATTCATTGTACAGTCATCAAAATATTTACTGCATCCATTATGACCAAAAAGCAGAAAAAAGTTTCAAATCTGCTTTGAACAATCTAGCTAAATGTTTCCCAAATATTTTCATTGCATCAAAACTGGAAACAGTGGACTATGCACATATTTCACGTCTGCAAGCAGATTTCAATTGTTTGTCTGATTTGATGGACTCTCCAGTTCCTTGGAAGTATGCTATCAATTTGTGTGGCCAGGATTTCCCTTTGAGATCAAATTTCGAGCTGGTTGCTGAACTGAAGAAACTTGGTGGAGGAAACATGCTGGAAACTTCAAAGCCAAGCAGCAGCAAAAGAGAACGATTTACTTATCACTATGAGCTTATGAAAGTGCCTTATGAATATATGCAGATGCCTGTAAAAACCAACATTTCCAAGAATCCGCCACCTCATGATATTGAGATATTTGTAGGCAGTGCCTATTTTGTTTTAAGCCGAGAATTTATTCAATATACCCTTGAAAGCTCACTTGCAAAAGATTTTTTTGAGTGGTCAAGGGACACGTACTCTCCAGATGAACATTTCTGGGCCACTCTTGTACGTGTTCCTGGGGTCCCTGGGGAAGTTCCAAGGTCATCTCAGGATGTTACAGACTTACAAAGCAAAACTCGTCTGGTGAAATGGAATTATCTTGAAGACTATTTGTATCCTCCGTGCACTGGTACCCACCTTCGCAGTGTCTGCATCTATGGGGCTGGAGAATTAAGATGGCTTCTGAATTACGGACACTGGTTCGCCAACAAGATTGACTCCAAAGTAGACCCTGTCCTGGCAAAATGCTTGGCAGAAAAGGTGGCAGAACAACAGAAGGAGTGGGTACGTTTGTCCTCTGATGAGCACTTTCTGCACTTAAGTTCTACAAATGCCTTGACATAGCAGCACTGTGTTCTCTGCTGTCAGTGCTGTGTGCACAGCACCTGCAGTTCTGCTGCCTTGACCTGCTGCAGGATGGCAGTAAGAAAAAAGTGCATTCTGTATAACGTCCCGGGCCCTGCAGGGCCAGGTGCCTGACTATTTATTTATGAGAAGTCATTTCTCTCTGATTAACTGTTTTACCACAATAAACCTGTAATTGTCTTCAGGGTGATTCTGAGATGATGAAGTTTGCTTTTGGAGGCTCTTGTGCTGGCTGTCCCAGTGGAGTATTTCAGATATGTATTTTACTTCAAGTGTATTTGTATCTTTTGTAAGAAACTCCAGCACTTTTGTCTGCCTGTCCTCTTTTCCTTCGCTTTTGCTTTTCTTAAAGGAATAAAGGGAAGACCTCTGTATCTGCTACCTCAGGAAAACTGCAAGTGCCCATCTCACAGAAAAAACCAAGAGATTAGCATGACACCAAATGAGCCATGTGATCTCATCTGAAGTTCCACACTTCTCATCTGTGGGAGCTGCATAGATCTTTGCAATGTGAATATGACTGGATGATGTAAGAGAAACAAGATCCTTAAATACTGCATTATGTGTACCATTGTTGTCTTCTCCCAGCTAACTTGTGCATTGCTTTTCCTTCTACAAAGCATGTAGTCAGGTGCTGTTCCAGCACTGTTGGTTTCATGAACAGTGAAAGTTGGTTGAAACAGCTGTGCACTGTTGAGTGCACACAGTTGCGTGTTCTCCAAAGGCAGAATACATGTATGCCCTAAGGGCAGTCTCTGCAGCCACTTGGGGGAGGTATCTGTGCCAAAAGAGGTCAGTCTTCATATCTGTCTCTGCCTGTAGCAATATCTTTCTGTGAAATCCCAGTCCTCTTGAGACAATATGTCTACACACAGGGATAACAAGCGCTGTTCCTAGTTGGTGTTCAGCAGCGTGGTGCTTTGTTGGTGAGCGCACAAAGTTGAGCAGTAATAAAAAGAATAGCCATACTGCAGAAATGAAGACTCTGCATGAAGTGTCTTTCTGTGCAAGTCCCATGGCTGTGCACTACCATGATCCCAGGCTAACAGGTGCCTGAATGGGCCCTGGTTCAGCTGTGGAGCAAGAGGTCTCCAAGAGCCCCTGCTTGCTATGGCCCTGCCAGGCCTGATGGTAGTGAAGTGGCTCAGGAGCCTTCTCTCAGTGGGCTTCCCACACTCCAGCATGAGGGAAGTGTTTGCAAGTGCAGGGGTCTCTACAGAAACTCCTGCAACTCAGAAATGCCACTTGGCATTTTGGGAGTTTCCCTGGAGTGTTGCCCTGCCACAAGTTCAGTTTTGGTGGTTCTGGTGGATCCTGGGGTTTAGCTTTCTCCATCCCACTGTCTTCTTTCTAGTCATCTGTCTTTTATTAAGGAACCTTTCCCCATGAGTGACTTTGGGATATCTGTATCTGGTGTTACTGATCTACAGATTGCTGCAGTAATGACCATATATCAATGAGAAATCTTTGTTTCTTATTTAAGTTGAAAGAACCAAGTTGCTTTTTGGTCTCACTTTCTGTTTATATATTTAGTCACAGTGAAGTCATTTGTGGCTCAGGACTGGTTTGAGAGTTAGGATTCTCAGGCCTTTTTCCACATTTGTGACACTGATTTTCAGTAAGACCTCAGACAAGCCACCTGAGTTTTCTGTTTCAGCTGTTCCCATTTGTCCTGGTTTAGGGCAAGTTTGGGAAGAAACCTCTGAATGGGGTCCCTCTAGAAAACAAATTCAAACAGCCCCTCCCCCCAACTGGTTCAGGGAAGAAAAAAAAAATTAAATTGGAACTATAATCTTCTGTTATCTTGCTAAGCACTTTGAAACCTGCGGGTGTTGCGGATTTGGTTGCACAATACTAATTTTTTAGTACTAAATTATTTTGTGGATTATTTAATGTCCACAAAACTATTTATGGAGTCTGTGGCTGCACAGGTCAATTATTTCTTAAATGTACTGTTTCTGAAATAAATGGGGATTATTTTTTAAGTCTGTGTTGCTTACTTCAGTGGTATGCCATGCCTACCCAAGGCTGTCCTGACTTGATGTAATTTATAAATACTTTGTAGAAAATTAAATATTGATAGTATTTACAGATTCATATACTAGTGCTTGCATATAGAGTCCTCATGTGGTAAAAAAGTTAATAAAAAAGAATGTTAGGATCCCAGAGGGCCAAGGTACAGCCTCCTGCACAAATAAATTGATGCTTAATGATATATTTGAAATTTTGTATTCATTTAAAGTGGCTTTATGTATGTATGTACACATATACCCATTTTAATTGTAGTTGTTTGATCTGCCATAAATTCATAAAAATAATCCACCAGCACATTAAACTTCATTGAAGTATATCATTTTAATCAGCACGCAACTTGGTGCTGTTTTAATTGAATTGGGTTGGACGATGCCTGCCATTTAGCTAGTTTGAAGGAAGGCACCTCGTTCTTCCGCGGCGGTGGAGAAGCGGGTGCGGATGTGGCGCGCCGGGAGGCGGCACCAGCCGTCACCGCGGGGTGCTTGCTGGATGGGGAAGCGGGCGCTGCTCAGACATAGCTCCAGCTCCGTGAGGTGCTGACTTCCCAATGAGTTCTAGATACTTCTGCTCTTCTGGAAGTGACTTTAAAGGCTGTTCAAGGCTGTACAAAGGAGGTTCACGGAAGTCAGTCGCTGGATTGATGAGGCTGGAAGATCCTCTAGTCGAGCCGCTTGCTCTCAACAGGATCAACACCGAATTTGAGCTGAGTTTCTTGGGTTTTCCAGGGACTCTTGAAGATCTTTAAGGAAGGAAGAATATTTTCCATTGGTTCCAAAGAAAAGAGCAGTCAAAATATAAGTGTCTTAACTTTTGAATAGTTTTCTCTCTGTTTTTTGGCTTTGACTTTGCATTTAGCAGTGTTGCCATACTGGTGCCTGTATCACAGTTAAGTGATTAGACTACAGGGGTGGGTAACATCTCCATCATCACTGCTCTTTACACAGGTAAGTCTGTCATTGCTGGCCAAAGGCATGATACACAAGCTTTCTGTGAGGAAAGTGGCTGAACCCAGTTTATGGCAAAACAAATAAGTTTTATTTCAGCTGAACTTTAGATTATAGGCACTTACCTACTCTCACATGGCTTGTTCTTTGTTTTTGTGTGTGGGGGGGTTTTTTGTTTGTTTGTTTTTGTTTTGTTTTGTTTTCCTTAGTAAAGCTTTGACTTCCTTTTTCCTCTTCATTCTTTTCCTCACTTCTGAGAGATTCCCCTTGTAAGTTATTTCACAAATTTGAAGTAGACATTCATTAACACATATTGGTTTCTTCTGTATTTGTTCTGCTGAAGAAGCACTATGCTGGCCTTCTTCCACTCACCCTGCCCTGTGCTGGTCACATGGAGAATCTGGACTATCAGTTGACCTAATTTTCCCATTCAGGAAGGACGCATAGGCAGGGTGATAGTACTGCTCCTGGCTGTCAGCACTGGTGTACATGTCCAGCCCACCATTTTATTAGTCTGGAAACAGCAAAAATGCTGAATGCGCTCCAACACAGACAAATTAAGTAAGGAAGAAAAGGAAATAATGAGCTTTAGTAAAAGAGATGCAGAGCCAACATTTTTACTACTTGTCTTGTTAATGAATTTATTAGGCTAGACATGTAATCCGGAGAACAGTATATACAAACATAAATGCCTCACTATGTATTTTCTTTGGCATGGGAATAAAAGGATGTGAAAGGAAAGACTAGGAATTGGACATCTAATCTGTAATTGTAATTAGAACAGGCTTGGCCTGTTGAGTATTTCTATGACTACAATGTCATTACTATGGCATTTAAATCAAAATGTATAAACATAAGAAAACCAGTATTTGGACAGCAAATGTGGAGTATATGTGGCACACTAATGTATGTTTACAATGTGACCTTGAGTTTTATTTCGGGTGTTTCTGCTTTAACTTGATGTTTTTACAGAACCTGGGTTGTCCTTGGTGGTGATAATTTCCACTCATAGAAGTGATACTTCAGAATAATGTGATCTGTTACTGAGATGAAGTAAATCTGTACTGAAAGTACCCCCGTGCTGTTTAGTGTTTCAAGCTGACAATTGCACACTCTATCCTGGTCCTGTTTCTTCAGAGCTACAACTCTTTCATTTTCTATGGCTGAGGGATACTCTTCTTTATAGTACCAATCTTTTTTAGAAAACAGAGAAAGCAAAAACCACAAAACTTTGCATGAGGCATTTTCTCAAGCAGGAAGGTCTATAGCAAACTTTTGGTAGCGGAAGGAGGGTGGGGGTGGATTCTGTAAGAAGATGCCAGGAACTTCCCAACATGCCTGTGCCAACCAGGTCCAAGATGGACTTGCTGCTGGAGAAGGCTGAGCCCAACGGTGATGATGACAGCACCTGTGGGATAACATATTTAAAAAAGGGAAAAAGCCATGCTGAGCAACAGCAGCCACAGCCAGAGAAGAGAGGACTGAGCCAGAGAAGTGAGGGACAGGTCAGTAGGTACCAGGTCAGTGAAAAAGGAGGGGCAGGAGGTGCTCCACATGCTGGAGCTGACATTTGCCTGCAGCTGCTGGTGCAGCCCATGGTGAGGCAGCTGTGCCCCTGCAGCCCATGGAGGGTCCATGGAGGAGCAGAGATCCACCTGCAGCCCCTGGAGGAGCCCATGCTGGAATAAGTGGATGCCCAAAGGTGGCTGTAACCCCATGGGCAGTCCACACTGGAGCAGAGTCCTGGCAGGACCTGTGGCCCCATGGAGAGAGGAGCTCACACTAGAGCAGGTCTCCTGGCAGGATTTGTGACCCCATGAGGGTCCCTCTCTAGAGCAGACTGTGCCTGAAGGATTGCTCCCTGAGGAAGGTAGGCGTGTTGGAGCAGTCTGTAAAGAACTGCAGCATGTGGGATGGAGCCACACTGGAGAGGTTCGTGAAGGACTGCCTTCCGTGGGAGTGACCTCATGCTGGAGTAGGGGAAGAGTGTGAGGAGTCCTCCCTGTGAGGGGGAAGGGGCAGCAGAGACAACCTGAGATGAACTGACTGCAAACCCCTTTCCCCATTCCCCTGTGCTGCTGGAGGGGAGGAGGCAGAGAAAATTAGGAATGAAGTTGAGCCCAGGAAGAAGGGAGGGGTGAGGGAAGGTGGGGTTTTTAAAAATTTGGTTTTAGTTTCTCATGTCCCTAGTCCTGATTGGTAAGAAATTTATTTTCCCCAAGTTGAGTCTGTTTTGTCCATGACAGTAATTAATAGATGAGTGATCTCTCCTTGTCCTTACCTCAACCCAGAAGCCTTTCATTTTATTTTTTGTGCCCAGGCCAGCTGAGGAGGGGAATGACAGAATGGCTTTGGTGTGCAGCTGGCATCCAGACAGGGTCAACCCAACATAGAAGGGAAGGAGTTAGATATTTTTCAAGGGGGGCAAGGACAGTAAGTTTTATTGCTACTGAACCTCCATTTATATGTCTTAGCAGAGACTTGTTTAAGTGGAAATGCTTACATATAGCATGGTTGCTGCTGCTTCCATCTCTGATTGAGGTAAGCAAGATTTGAGGTAGTGCATTTTAAAAACAAAGATAATTTAGCAAAGAAGTTCCTGGAGCTTATATCAGTTTTTTGTCTTGTAAAAAAATAGGTTCTTAAAAATTTACTTGAATTTGACTGGGGGGTTACAGAAAGACTCAGTGGACTGTGCTGGTTGTATCAGAGAGGGCAGAAAAAGGAGTATCTGATTTTTTTGCTCATGGTAGGTCAGTGTTTTCTAATGGTGCTTTCTGTGTTGCATGTAGTAACAAATTTTTAATATGAGCTGCTTTGAAAAACTGTTGACTGACTTCCCCTTTGCATCTCAAGCATTTGCTTCTAACACATGCGGGCTTACTTAAAACGCTCTTCCCTGGGCTACAATTAGAGACTTCATTGTGATCTAAATTAAACAATGACAGCTTTTTTATTGCTGAGCCTCTTTTCTCTGCCTGAGTTTGTGCTCTGAGATGGAAAGGATGGCAAGTCTAAGCTTGGGGCAATGAGAAGATGAGAAAGTATACAGAGATGCTGCAGGAGGCATTATTACCACCATACCAGCTGTTATGCTACTATATTTATAGCCCTTATACGATTAATGTTGTTGTGGCATAAGAGCTGGAAAATAAGAATAACTGCACCTTATACTGTAGAGCTTCAAATCACCAATTATTAATAACTGTGACAGGTATTGGAAATCACACTTGGAAATAACTACTCATAAATATTTCAGCACTGAATTGCTAGGGACCATAGGAAGTAGGATGAAAATACAGGTGGTATATGCATTTTTGTCTGATGCATGGAATAATTAGCTGTAGAGCCATTGCAAGACCTTCCAGATAGCAGAAAGCAGAAGTACTCTTGCTACAGAGGTTTGATATAGCAAAATTGAAGGTCCCAATTTACTTTCTCCAAGTAATGTTATGCCTGGTCTTTTTTTCCCCTACAGTTGTTTCTTAACTTTTAATGCAGCAGTCCCAGCTTCTTTATGGCTGTAAGACACCCATCGCAATTAAATTTTATTACTTACTCCTCATTTACTCTAAGCTGCTTTGGAGTCCAAAACTTCCTTTCTGTCCCTGAAGCAGTTCTAAGGATTCTTAGTGCAATCAGCATGTGTCATGGGTGGATTTCTATTTAATTGATTTTAGTGGGACGTGTATATGCTCAGCTATCCTGGGCCTGAACTGGTACATTTATGTGCTCAAATCACTGGGAGATTAACCATATTTTACTCCACTTGTATTTGAAGAGAAAATTATAAAAAAAAAATCCTTTGTTCCTTTGCCAAACTTAATTTCTTCCTCTTGTGTAGAATTCTGTGTGGTACAGGAGATATATAGATGTAGGTGTAGATATAGGTGTAGATGATATATAAGGCTGTGTCAAGAAGATGCATCCAAAGGAGTAAAATCATGTACATCACAAAAAAAAACCCCAAAACAAAAAAACCAAACCAAAACAAAAACCAAGTAAAGGTTGCTATGGAAAAGTAATTTCAAGTAATTGAAAAAACAGATGATGCTCTGACTTGAATAGGGATAACATACAGCTGTTATTGTAAGAAGTTGTAGTCACTTCTCTGACTTTTTTATAGCTAACAATATTCTTATAAATATGCTCTTAGTTCCAAGCTATTGCTCAATTGGGATGTGGATGCCTACAGCTGGTAAAACTTCATCCCTCTTTGCAGAATGAAGTTGCACTCTGTGAAATCATGAGCAGGCTTTGGTGGTTTATTTCTTTTCTAGGTCTCAGAATGCAGAATTCTCTGTGGTAGAGCAGAACCAGAGAAACATGTGTCTGTTGGCATGCAAGTGACTGGGCAAGTCAGCCTCTTGAAGATGGAGCTGCTCCCATGAACCAAGCTGGAGCAGGAATCAGGCCACTCAGCCAGCAGAGCAAGCATTGTCTCTGTTTCATTTCATTAGAGTACATCATAATTTTCCAGACCAGCCAGCTAATTGTATTATCTGTGTTGTTTTTATTGGCTGAAGAATCATGGCACTCTCTCATGGCTTTCTTAAATTAAGATTTATTTAAAGTCTCTGTACATAGATCTTTGGAGCAGACATGGTATGTCTTCAATTACTGCATGTCTTGTCCTCATTTGAAACCAAGGCAGCCAAATCAGGTTCTGCAGTAATAAAACCATAGAGCTGAAGACTTGAAAAACAGAGTCATCCTAAAATTGAGTAGCTGTAGCACTTTACTTCTCTGCAGTCATTGAGGGGATAATTTTACATTCAGTTTCAGAAGTCTGAGACATTTAATAAAGCAGAATACCAAGAAGAGTAGATATTAAAGAAAGATTTGCCTGGAGCGCTTACCTGAAAGGATTTTTTTCAATCTGTGTGAAGCGATATGCGTCCGTTTCGGGTGTTGGACAGACGTGCACACCACAGAGCTGCTGCTGGCGCTGCGGCACCGTCGCCAGTTTCCCCAGCGCCTCAGAGGCAGCGCTGTCCCCCGCTGAGGCACTGCTCACTGCAGTCGCTAGGCAAAGGGGCAGAAGAGGTGGCCTCTGTCCCACCATTCTAGAAATAACCCTTTGGGCAGTGATCCTACCTAGCAATGTTTCAAGGCCATTGGAGTGGACAAACGTGACAGACGAGCTCCTGTGTTGCAGCCTGGGGAAAGAGAGGAGACAAGGAGACAAGGTCTGGCTGCATGGCTCCCAGCAAGAAAAAACACTCAAGCATGCAGACATGTTCCCTTCAGATGACCAGATAGAGGGAGTGGAGGTTTGGGTTGTGATAAAGTGAGAAGTACACTTCGAAAACCAGTTTAACCAGCAGCAAGAGCTCATTTGCTTAGCCCAAGAATATTTGGCCACCACTTCAACAAAACAGTTTTTTTCTGCTGTCATATTTCTACTATTTGTGTTTGCTTGGGATTTTTGACAGATTTATTTTTCAAATCTGTTTCAAATTGTTCACCAACTGAACTCTTGAGCTCTGCATGGTGTACAAGTCCAGCTGAGTGACGCAGTTTGACAACATCTTCAGCTGCCTTTCTATAGACATTTCATATTTTCCAGGTTAGCTGATGGTAGCATGAAGTTTGGGTATTGTTCACAGAAAGTTTAAAATTAAATTGAAGTGTTTTCTGTTAAACAAGTGACACTTTGCATAGTGTCTGAGAGAGGTGGCTCTGAATATCCACTCTCCTGCTGGCTGGTGCCTTCTCCTTCAGCAGAGGCTTGATGAACCTTTGAGCTCCAGTAAACCACAGTGACTGCTGAGCTGTAAGGGGAAAAAACCTGCATTTTCTTTTGGGTGCTGTTAACTGAAACCAGTGTCCAAGACTGGGTTAGCTGGCAACGCTGGTGATAGGATCATGTTTGTCCACACAGCCAAGTCATAGGGCTGTGAGAGGTGCCTGCTCAGACCGTTCAGTTGGTATTTGGCTGTTTTTGCATGGAGTCAAAGAGTGATGCCATCCTGCAGTGGTTTCAAGACAGTCAGCCAAAAGGTACCCAGGAGCTTCTCTTGTCTCCAAGGCTGGGATGGGGGTATGTTTGAAGACTGGAATGCCAAACCAGGGTGAGTTGCATAGCTGCTGGGTCTTTCCCTGCCAGGTTACTTTGCTTCACAACAAACTGGTCCAGCAGTCTTTATAAAAGTGGATTTATTCCGCTTTGCTCTGGCTGCTGGGTAAATGCTGCTGCAATATCCTTTTATTTCTGTTTTCTTTTGAGTCTATTGTTGTGATCAACCATTTGTCCTTTTGTGTGATGTGTACAAAAAAGCAATTCCATAAGCATCTCCTTGCTGAGAAGTCCTGGAAGGCACAACTGGACCATTGTTCAGCCCTGCAGTTGACCCTGCTGATGTGAATGAACCATGTGCTGAATGTTTAATGGAAACTGAGTTATGGATGAGTGACTGGACCAGATAAAAGTAAAATAACACCCAGAGGGAAGGGAAAGCAGCCAAAAAGAAATTATGCCAGTGCTTCTGATAAATGGAAATACCTGCCTTTTTTAACCCCGAGCGACTTGATCTTGGACCATAAATTAAGAAAATGAACATATCAGCTACTACATTTTGGTTAATCTAGCAGGCAGAAATATAATGGATGTCTAGTGGTTGGAACATGGTGCCAGATATTCAAAATAAAATTAAAATTATATCTCTTTTTCAGCAAAGGAATTTGCCTTTAGAACAAATTGTCGAGGAGCATGTTTGATTCTTTGTCGTGTGAAGATATTAGTAGTTTAGCAGTAATTGCAAGGCTTGAAATGAGAATTGCTCTGAATTTTCATGGTCTGTACTATGCAAAAGGCAGGCTACATTTGCTCAAGGCTGCAGATACAATTATAGAACCAGCTTAGGAGAAAAATACAGCTAAACTCAAGTGGGAGTGGGAGGTGCTCATATCGAGCATTATGAACATAAAGAGCCCTTGTGTTAATTGGCACCAGTGATGGTGGTCTACACTTTGAAGTGGCTATCTTTATTTTTTCTGCTCTTGTTCAGTCACCTGAAACCATACTAGTAGGAGAAGTTACTACCTGTTTAGCAGTGTAGTTTATCCTTATGTAGTTTAATCTTGTTAGGACAGAGAATAAACAGTGGAAAGGATAATTGTCTGTACAGCACATACAAAAGCAGCTACATCAGTAACAAGTCATAAGCCTAATGGAAGATATTAGACCAATACAGACACTTCAATGTAGAGGTCAGAAGACCTGAGATCCTGTAACCCAACTGATAACTGTGACCCTGGGAGTTTTAAGGGCTCTCAGTCACAGCTAGCAGTGTTCCTGGGTTGGGGATGGGGGAAAAGTCTGCAGCTGGCACTTGTGATTGCTGCTCCTGCAGCAGTAGAACTCTGCTTGTGAGATTTTATGTGACAACCTTCCATACTAACACACCTACTCAGAGTGCCGGCCTACAGGCTAAAGAAGTCACCAGCTAGTAATGCAAACTCAGTCTAAAAGCCAAGCTGAAGTTTTTGAAGTCATATACTACTGAAAAGCTCTAACTGTAGTTAATGGAGAAGTACTGTTGCTGCACAGTCACACCTTGATTCCTCCTCGGTGTAAGGTAATTATTTTCTCTCCCAGTACAATCCCACTTCAGACTTCGAAGTGTTGCCTTTGGAGCCAAAGTTGGCTGCTTGATGCCTCCACAGGGATCCCCTTCCTGCCACCGGCTTGCCTTAAAAATTATAAATGAGGCTTACTCAAAGGCTTCTCAGAAAACCTTGAGAGTCACCAAGCAATTTTTCCAGTTCTAGAAATTTTTCTTCCATTTTCTAAAACAGTGGTTTAGGCTTCCAGACTCTGTGGAACTCTTAGTTTTCCAGACTCTGTGGGGCCCCCCTCAGAGAAAGATTACAGTTTAACTAAATATTAGGAATAAAGAGAAGTGGTGTAAATGAGCCACAGAAGTAAAATGTAATTTCAGTAAAATGTAATTCTGTAATTCAGGCTGTTGTTTCGGGAGCATCCTGCAGGGATTGATCCCTTCCTGCTATGGCTGCAGCAACTCAGCCTGCTTTTATACTGTTTTCCAGTGTCAGAAATAGCTTCTAGAGCAAATCAGTTTTACACTTCTGTTGAAAAACAGCTTAAATGTAGTGACTCTGAAATGGATGTTGATGTGTAAGGGCAATTGGAGTGTTTGTAAGTGGACAATGATGCTGCACCAGACCAATCAACTGGCTTTTCCCCATGGGCGACCTGCATTACCCTACATTTATGAAATGTTTATTTCACCATCGGTTAAAAAAGGTTCTGTTTGTACTCTGAGAGCAGGACTTCTTTATGAAGACATCAGTTTCTCCTGGGGCTGGTGGCACAGCTGAAGGACTTGCTGGTGCAGGGGGCTGGCAGGAGGCAGGGAGGCAGGGAGGGATGATCCCCCAGGCATAGCTGTGCCATGCCCAAGCAGAGCCAGCTCTGCAACCCTCCCTCCCTGCTGGGAGGGGAGGGAGCTCTGTGAGGCCAGGCAGGGAGACTGGGGACTGCAAGGAATGCTGTGTGAGAAAGACAAAGGCTGGGGAGAGGACAGAAGGGGGTGTGTGTGTAAAGACAGTGCATTAACTCTCCTTGTGTTGTGTAAGATGTAGATGGTATGAAGGCTCTTTCTCCCTGTCCCCCAATATGCATTTTGTTGGTTTAGCTTTTGTTAGTATTTTCCCATTATTACTTTTATTGCTTTGAAAAATGCAGGTTATCTAAGATTACCTCCAGTTTAATACAGTGGTCAGTATCTTAATCACATACCTGGGATCTTACCTTCTTCCTGGATCTATACGTAAAGAAATAGCAATTTTTGAGGGCCTGAATATAGCCAAAATAGTGCTAATGTCTATATGCTGTTTTTATTGTGCTCAAGTGAGCCACCATTTAAGTGGCATTTATTTTGTCTTTGTTTCCTCCCATGTGTGTACGAAGGTTTAAATACAGGCAGTCCTTCAGTTTCATAGTTTTGATATTGCAAGTAATGAGATATGAGAGCAAAGCACAAAAAAAGAGTCAAGACATCACAGGTGCAGAATATCTCTGAAAAGAAAGCGTTTAAAAGTAAAAGAGATTAATTTGCTTGGCTTCTGCTATGACAAAGCCATTTAAATAACATCAGTTGGATGGTAGTTATAGTTAGATTTGATGCAAAACTCTGAGCTTGATATTAAATTATATGAGGTTTCAAGGAGGTTATCAGTCAACTTGTCAGTAAATATCTGCTGAAACTGCTGTTCTACAGAATTCTGGACTTTTGGTCAAACTATTTCCTCTGCAACCATTTCGAACTTTCTTTTGGAAAAAAAAGTTACATTTTAAAGTTTACCCTGGGCTTTATTGTTCCTTGAATGTGAAAAACTCAGGTTTCCGGGTGAAACACTTTCCCTGTTTCTCAGTGAAAATCCTACTAAGTGCTGTGACATTGTAATAGGTACTGTGCTACTGGAAGTGAATCTGTCTGCAAAATGTGTTGAGGAACAGAAATGTTAATGAAAGTTATACAAAAATATCTCGAGACATTTGACCAAATATTAATAACTTGATGGGCATGTATATACTCTGAAAATCCTCTCCAAAATATATTATTTCTTCTGCTGGCCTCTTTTCCACATCCTTCCCTCCTGACTTGTCCTATATGGCACTTCTTTATGCATTTATGGCTGAGTTCTTCTCTGCAGCCTGTCTGCGGTACTTTTTGTCCAGATAAACTCAAGAAGAATGATATATCAAGGCATATATTGCCTTTGACCAGGGGAATGGAAAACCTATTTTTCATGTTTTTCACATGTGTTACCTAAAATAAGCAAGGAAGTAGTGTGAATGGGAGCTAGGATGTTGGACTTGACCCCCAAGGAGCATTCACTGGAGTGTTTAGAATACGTACTGAATGGGGATGTCACCATTTAAAGTGCAAATGAATCTTGTAAAGCAAGCCAGCAGTAAATAAGAGACGTGTGGTACCTCTATTAGGGTGTGAACCTCTGCAAAAATCCTGTGGCTCTGTGTATGGGTGTGCATGTCCTTGTTGCCTTGCTGCTATGAGTAAACATTTGACTCAGTACTTGGCAAATAGATTTTCAGTTGAGCCATGTATGGTGAATAATGCAACACTTACCAGTGTGATATGTATTTCTAGATGCTGGAAAGTTGTTTTTGGTTCAATAATTTATGAAAATTAATCATGCTGTCTCCATCAGCTTTGGGAATGTCTGCAGCATACATCAGCCCAGAAGGTCACTCTGAGGATTTTTTTTATTTCTTGATTTATATTGACTTCCTCCCACAATACCAAAGAAAAAATGTCTCTGCTGAGTATATACTGCCAGTTAATACATAGATGGGTATAAATAGATGTAAATGTATATGTTTTCACTGCAATCTCATAGACACTGATTAGGGGCTTCATGTCCTTATTTGACCTGTCAATTGTTTGTGTTTCTTTCCTTTCTAGCCTAAATAATTGTCTTGCAGTCACCTAGAAACCCACAGAGCAGTTCTTGTGCTGCTTGTGGGGACAGAGCTGCTGAGCAGCAGACTTCATCAAGGCTGAACATGTCTAAAATAAATATGATTTTAGGCTTCAGAATCTGGGGCCAGCAGAATTCAGGAACATGAGGTCCATCAGGAAGTGCACGTAGGAAGCAAATGCAATAAATCCTGCTGCAACTGTACTGCCCAGGCAGACCCTGGAGGCTGGCTTTGGAGTACTAACAAAGTTACAGCCAAAGCAGCCTCCTAACAGCAATTTGCTTATTATCTGTCCATATTAGCTTACATTCACCTTACTCATGTTCCCTTCTTAAAGTTGTCCATGGTTTTATAAGCTAGAAAACACCACTGCTTCTCTTGTCCCAAAATTTTGTTTTGTTTGAGGAGCCCATTCAGTTTTCCTGCAGACATGCACTGTAATGAGGAGGGACTGTCACCTTTTTGCCTGTAAGCCAGGTGTGCCATGTATGCCCTTAAATAGCCATGTAGTTCAAGTAGTGACACTGGTTGCTGAGCCAGGGAGCAGTGTAACTGAGCAGAAAATGAATCTTGGAAAAATAACTGCATCAAATGCAGGTAAAATGATAAACGTAAGGAGAAATGAAAAATACCAGAAAGTTTTAATTCCTGAAAATCACTGGTCTGCGCTTTGTGTATGATGCTCCTGTGAATTTCACATGGGGGGCTAGCTGTGGCACACTGCATTTGAGGCAGTTTGCCTAACCACAGGCTGCAAAGAGTAGCGTTTGCAGGAAGGGGGAGAAAAAACCCAATTCAGTTAGTTTGCCGTCTTACTTAGGACAAATGCATTATGTAGCAGGTTCCTGACTTACCAGGCCTAATACTTCACTTTTCATCTTAGAGAGCTCTGATAGGAAAAGCTGTTAGGAAAGCTCACTGAAAAACAATGTGTCACATTTTGTACTGAACCGCTTGAGGAAAAGGTACTTACTGTGCCTTCCTGAAGCACATGGTAATGACCTGAAAGAGTCGCTGAAAGATTGGTCTAGGCTTGGCCTTATCTCAAAGAAGACAAATAAGGATGGCCATTTATGCACTCTGTGTCATAGGGATGATTTTACTCTTTGACAGTTCATGAGAGCCCTCATGAACCATCTGGAAGGAGCTTTGATACATAAATCTCATCTAGTCATCACTTGAAAACAGTGACCTTCAAAGCAGTGAGTCAGCCAGTGACGGAAGCAATGCAGAAACGCATTTAACAAAATCGCTGTCTTTGCTTTTGTGTCAGTGCTTCAGGAGGATGAAAAGCAATGATGGTCACCGAAGGCACCAGTTCCAAGCAGCAAATGTGCTTTGTGAAAAACATCTACAGGGTTTTCAAGTGCAAAGCTTGGGGCAGCTTCCCCACAAGATGTGGAGGGGGGTGTGTGTCTGTGTATGTTTAAATGTGGTCATGTGCATGCCAGTCACCTTGGTGCTTTTTATTGAATTGTCCATTTGCGTTTCTTTTAAACAAAATTAACATTCTGCCATGTGGGCTGTGGTTTTCTTGTGCTGTATGTGACTAAGGTTGGTCATCAGGGCTGCCTTGAGGAAAATTTTATGGCTCATAAATACATACACAATGTATGTATTTATTGAATGGCTCATTGATACATACACAAATATGGAGATATTTGTGTATGTATCAGTGTATAATAATGTAATCCACGACTCATCCAGGTACTCAGACGTGCACTTAGTGGGTGTTGTCAAATGGAGGAAAGTGTCTCTTCTTGGCCAGACTTCTCAGATTTGGAGAGATCATTTTGCAAGACCCTGTGCCGTACTGCCATGGGTCTAACTGTGGGTTTGCTCTGGCTGGTCCAGGCCCTCAGAGAGCTCAGTCTGATGCCATGCAGGTCTCCTTTTCCTCTCTCCAGGTGGGAAGGCTCTGCTGCCATAGACTTGAGCCTTTGCATTTTTGCATCCTACAGAAGCTCACAGTTACCTGCTCAGCCCACAGCAGACTTCCCCAGCCACAAGAAGAGTGTGCCATCCTCTAAGCAAAGCATAAAAACCAGTACAGGGAGTAGAATATAATTCATATGAAGTTAGTTTGCTCTTTTTCTGCTACAGTTAGAGCATTTATCTCAACTTTTTTTTATTTCCTGTTCTCTGGAGCTTACATTAGGGCTTACCATGTGCTCCCATATGAAAAAGAAATGGGATCCTCAATGAGCACAAGGGCTGTTGTCTTTGATTTTCTCACCTGAACAGCTTTGATGCATCTTCTTTAATGCATCATTTTGTGGGAAAGAGATGTGACCTACTGAGGTTCCAGGCATGACTGTTGTATTTGGTTATTCCTAGAAGAAATTTGAATCAAGTAGTGGTATGGTATAAGACTTACTCTCCAGGGTGCAATGGTTCAGGAGAGACTTGTGCAGTCTGCCTTAGTCAGTGGGAAAAATCACTGTGATAGCAGATATTTTGTGTAGACAAGCACAAGCTGGGAGCAAGATGTGATGCCATTTGCACTAGCCATTACACAAACATTAATCTCCAGGTTTTAATACCAATTTATTTTATGCAAAAGCTGTTGAGATATTGCGTAGAGTTTTCAGGACACTTATTTGCAGAGATTACTAGTGACCTAGGAAAGTCTCCCCGTTCTGCATAATATAACCCCTGGTAATTAGGACTTAAAAAAAATGAACAAAAAATTATGGTTAATATAATGAAAAATTACATTAAAATTAGAACAGATTGCTGTAAAATGGGTCAGCTAGTCATACACATTTATAATCACTAAGGGGATTTATGTTAAATGACATGAGGATTTAATTCTGTACATTTGCAACAATTCCCCTCCTCTTTCCCAAAACAGAAAACTGTTCTCTAGTCGAGGATGAATGATACTACATGTTTTTCACAGAGATAACTCTTAAAAGCAATCTGATGTCCTGTTTCCAGTGATTGTCTGGTAGTGACAGTGACATGATGTGTGATGCACTAAATGGACAGTGTGATAACTAGTGGCAGACAAAAGACCATGAAAGTGCTGTCTGGATAAGCTAACCATAACCCATTAACACTGACCAATTAAAAGCAATCCAAGTGATGGGAAATAAGGCTGAGTTTAACTAGGAACCAGAGAAATATGATGAAAAATTTGTAGCTGGGAGACAGGAGTGATATTCAAGCAAGTCACTACCTGCAAGAAAATTAATGGAAGTTCAGAACACAGAAGACTCATGCTGGAAGGACAGTTTAAAGTAGCAAAAAATAGGGAAACTGGCAAAAAAATGGGTAGGGGTAGGATGAAGCTGAAGAAAAGGGCAGTGCTGCCTGCATTGCATGCACATGAGGAACTTCTCAGGGAATGATTGTTCACTCTGTAGAAATTGAAGAAGTAAAATTTTCCACTATACAGTTGAGTTAATTTGGATTTTCCAAAGTTAATTGGTACCCAGCAGCCTGTGGTTTTGTCTCTTGTAAGCTTAGCAATTAGTCATGTTTGTTGTTACCCAGAAACCTGATTTGCTGGTAAGGGTTTCCTCCTTTTTACTGAAGACCATTGTGTTTGCTTCTGGAAAGTGGAAGAGGAGATCATGTTTTAGTGGGCACTCATTCATCGTTCCCTGGTGAAAGGCTCTCAGTCTCTGTGAGGTGCCTGAGAACATCATGAGACCAGAACTTCCACAGACAAATCCTTGAAGGTTTGGCAGAAAGCCATCTTTCTTATGAGTGGCTGAAAAAATCCTACATAACAAGTAGCAGATTATTCCACTGTCCAAACTTACAAGCAGCTTTTTTCTAATATTCACAGAAAGGTATCATTGTCTGGACCGGGGGATTGACTCTGGGAAAAATAAAAAGGAGCTCAGTGTGTTTTTCTCACTGATCAAAATGTTTCCTTTTTTTGATGTGTTTTATAATGCCTTCATCTGACAAATTTGGCTCTAAATAGAGATAATGATCTGTAGGAGCCACAGGCATGGAAGATAGGCGGGGTGATGTTGACAGTGAGGATGCTGTCCTCTGGAAGGATGTGTCTGCTTCTCACAATGGGTCCTGGTGCAAGTGCCACTGTGGTGCTCCTCCTCTGAGGACAATGGGAGGTGGCTTAGACACTGCAAACCTGCAGAGTGATGGGGCTGCTTCTGCATACACTCCTATGAGACTTCAGGTTGTTCAGCTCTTCATTGTGTTGCTGATTTCTCACAGTTTTAAATACTGCGCTCTTATTTCTCTAAGTAGGTGAAGGTGCTCAGAAGCTCAGCAGAAGCAGCTGCAGTATTGCAGGATGTGGCTGCCGTGCTTGGCTATTGGGTGTCCTGGTAGGTGACTGTGGGCTTTGCTTGAAGCTCACAGCTGAACTGTGTTTTAAAGTGTGAAGAGTGCTTTTTAAGACAGTAAAAAAAAAATTTAGAAGAGGCCATAAAATGGCTTTGATTTGAACTTGGAGTGTTAATTTTACTGCAGACATTTAAGTGTTATGTACATGAGAAGGTGATAAAAATCCTTAGAGCCTGGGCAGTTAAATCAGCAAAGATCCTAAGCTTGTGTTGCTAGGAGTGCCCACTCCTCTCGGCTGTGCATAGCACCACAGAGACTTCAGGATGGTGAAGAGATGCTGTGTTGGCAGGCAAAAATACTTTGTTTGGAAACCATGTTCAGGTGGGTGCACATGACTGAAAACTGTATCCTTTGGGCTGTGAAGTCAATGGGGTTGCTCCTGAGCTGTGAATGACAAGGCCATAGGCTGCATACTGAGAAGTGGAAGGTTGCTTGGGTCTCCGGACAAACCCCAAGAATGCTGCAAACTTAAAGGCTAAAATCTGAAGAGAGAGATGAGGACAGGGCTTTGTGATGCAGTCTGAGGAAGAATAATTAATATAAAAGTAAGGTGTGTTCCCAAAGAAATTCCCAAATGGAAAAATCCCCTGCATTTTGAGAATTAATATCCTCCAGGAAAAAATAAGGTTTGAAAAAGATAGCTTTTCACAGCGTCCGTTAAATGGAAGAGCACATCTGATAAGCTCTGTGTGGAGAATATGAGGGAGGCTGCAGGAATTGTGACAAGCTGCCTCTCCTATTTCCTCCTAGTGATAATTTAAAATAGCTTCTGTACTACTGAGAAATCTCTGTGAGCAAGCCTACTAGGAAGGCAGCTCTAAGAGTTTTGGGGGAAACAAGAAACTCTCTCTTAGTGAGCAAGCTCTTTCACACAGCAGAATGTTCTGCTACTTCCCGTGGCTTGGCGGGCTCTGCCACTTGGCAAGTTGTCACCAGCGT